>JAQIWG010003824.1:0-17145 GCA_034695025.1 Chamaedrilus cognettii | reverse complement strand
ACAAACGTTAGTAGCCTACAGATAAGGTCATAACGTGCCTTTCCCTTTTAAACAGAACAAACCACCCCGGGGAGGAGTGCGGACCAAGGGCTGCGGGTGGAAACCAAAAAGCACATTGGCTGTTGACACCTTTTCTGCTCTCAATCTTTTTCGATTTTTGGTAGGCCATATCATTTTGGTAGTTGCCAAAACTGGCAACAGATAATAGATCACTTTTCATAGTTGTAATTCCCATTTCAGGTTCATGGTGGCCATTGGCGCGCCGAAGTGGCACTTTTGGAGACAGTAGTGCTTGCAGCAGAAGCTTTGTTTATAAGTACCGTAGGCTATATGCCTACGTTTATATCTACACGTATGTCGGATTATGCACTAAAAGCAGAATGCAACAAAAACTGCAGTCGAAGAAAAGCCACGACCGTTTCGTTTTCTATAATCGAAATTCAGGAGTAGCCTACACTTCAGTTTTTCTCAAATGGGTCTACCTGTACTTTCGGTTTAGGTATCGCAAAAGCCTAAAGCCAATGCACAAAATTTAAGCAACATTTAGTACCTAATTAGATATAGCAAAATTAATATGAATACTAAAATTCTAAAGAATTCGCATAATTCAGTTTTTCTTCATATTTTAACATCAGAAATACACATTTGTATGGCATATAGCAAAAAAAACTGTAAATTACAATAGTAGGCCCTATTTGAATATGATTTTAAAGACGATTAGGTATGCAGTGATCAATAGTATTTCGTAAAAATCCCATCTGGAATCTATTAAAAATAAACATGCGCATAAAATTTAGTCCAGTATGATTATTTGTTCGATAAACAATCAATTTGTCTTGAATTCATGCATCTTTGCACAAGCCTAATGATAAACCAAGCCCAATGTGATGACACACGCACAAAAGTAGTGTTGCTCAATCTTCAAATGCTTAGACGAACAGAACACAATTAACCAATAAGTTTACATTCATTATTATGATGGTAATTAATTTTAAAAGTTATTGTTGTTTAATCAAATATGGCCAACAAAATTTATAGTTAAAGGATCATAATTACGTCACTGCAGGCAGAACGTCGACAAACAGCAGCCAATCACAAATTTTCATAAAAGTGTTAAGCTCTCCATTGTCACGGACGCCGTTCGTGTCATAGGCCGTTGGTGCCAAATAACAAAATATGTTGAAATTTTTGAAACACTGATTAAATCGCTTTAATTGGTTGAAAAATTTCATTTCTACAGTAATATCCGAATCTGAAATCGAATTTGCAAAATACTCCACCGTTACTTCATCAAATTAGGCCTAATGATTTTTTCAATAAAATATCAAAAATTGAATTGCGAAAAAAGCCGCACGGATTGAATAAAATTTGATGGTAGATACAGATTCCCTGCATCCAATATATTCTATACTAGACCATGCGATACCTTACTGCACAAAAGCCCATTTCGTGCAGCAATCGCGGCTTCCTTTCTATGGACGAAGCTGTAGTCTGAAGTGCCAAAATGTTTTAAAATATGACTGTCAGAGTGGCGTCTATAAGCTCAAGCAAATTGGTCGTTGCACGCCATAGTCAATCATAGGCCTACCACAGCGGTATTCTATTTATAGATGGCTATTTTAGTTTAGGGTTAGCTAGCTCAGGGATAGTTTGTGGTTAGTTTAGGATTATGGCAGGGTTATTTCATGTTTTAGTTCGTGCGTTCTCCAGTTTCTTTGCACTAATAGACGCGAGTGTCAAACAGTTCGCCACTAAACCACGTACTGAAATCGGCAATAATTATTGTGCATCGGCAAGAGGCCAAGGGCCCATATACACAATTCCCGATTGTACGCCTTACGCTCACTGCAAACATCGCACTGATTGCCAAGTAACTTAATGACATATAAGAAACTATATAATACATAGCAAACTATGATGTTCTGTACAATAACGCTATATACAACTTAATATTATAAGGCAAAAGTAAGCGCTATTTTAATTGCTAGCTATCAAATTAGTAAAACTCGTATTTAAAACTGACATATTTACAAACTGCTATTCAAATCTTAGTTTTTAAGTTCATGCCTGGGTGTAGGCCCCTATAAAAAAGAATAATGCGGAACAAAAAGTAGCCTATCCTGAAAATAGGGTTCGCGTAATAACGTTCCTTAATTATGGCCAATACTTTGAAAATAATAGTGCCATTGAACAGTTAAGCAATAGAGCCTAAACGTCAAAATAAGTCTAAATTGTACACAAAAATTATTCGTAAATATTGAATCAAATTGATCTGAATCACCAAAATCTACATATAAGTCACACACACGATTTTATGAATAATTTACAACCTATTATCGATCAACATTCTGTATAAGCTGATGCAACAGATTCAAAACGTTGCGCATACAAAAAACCGAACGCCGCGCACGATAATGTTTCGGATCTTCAACGGACAAACTTGAACACATGCAGAAGTGACAGAACGGATTAAGCAAAGGCGATTTTGAAAATAAGACATTCATTTGAATATTTATTTAAGTTTCACAATTTTATTGGAATACAATGAACAACTGTAACAAAATCTGTAAGAAGAGTTAATAGTTGTTGTATAATACCACTTGAATTTAATAATTGATAAAACATTAAAAAAGCAGAAAAAGTTGTACACCACAAAAAAGTGCATAAGAACATTTTCAGCCCACTCGTAGACTTTTTAGCCAAGCCTATGATTCTGTAACATTCGAATTGTCTAACATCATGCCCATGATTAAAGATTAAAACATATACTGTAGGCCTAATGTCCAAAAGATTAACAAATCGATAAGCACATAACTTAGGCCTCTTTTGACAAAATAATATGAAACACCGGCGAATTATATAGTAAAGTAATAGTACTAGTTATAGTAATGTAATAGTAATTAATTGCGAACCTATAATTATTTGAATGTATCATAACATAATTGACGCAACGGACGGACGACCGCTGTCACGACAACGATTTCCTTAACTGGGTTTCATGCACGGTTTGTTCCTTAGCTGGGTTTAGTGCACGGCTTGCATGAAATCCAGTTAGGGACATTTTTCATTGCAATTTTCTTTAAATTGCATGCAAAATTGCATCTAAAATTGCATGCTAAATATGCATCGTGGAAAGGAGGCCTTTGGCTTGGCTTTAGTTGGGTCTAGATTTGCCCGTTCGAATGATTTGGTAAATGAATGATTTAGTTGGGATAGATATGCCATATCGAAGTGATAGTCAGAAGAAAGAAAAACTGGATTGCACATGTAATAAGAGGAGAGGGTTTGTTGAGAGAGGTGATGGAGGGAAGAATGGAGAGTTAGAGAGGACCGGGAAGGCCACACGTATCGGAATGATAGACGACCTGCTTGAGAAGGAATCGTACGCGGATATGAAGAGAAGGGCTGAAGATGGATAAGGTGGAAGGTTGGGATACCAAAGACCTTCCATGTGGCAGAGCACTGAAGAGAGAGAGGGAGAATTGCCAGTAACGACGCCACCGCAGACTTCGAAGCGATGTCATCGTCTCCAAAGTTGTTTAAATGTCGGCTTAATTGCAGTTTTCTCCCCTGAAGGCCTCTCAGCTGCGATCTTCCTCGTGGGGTCAGGAGACGCAAGGGCGTGTGTTCATGGCTTCAGACACCCAACGTATGCAAGCACCGGAAATGAAAAAAAAATCGAAATGACGATGATGATGTGGATAACTATTTGCATTTTGAATTTGTCACAAAAAGTCTTGATGAAAAGTGGTAGTAAGTCTGAAAAGTCAAAGTTACACATCTATTTAACAAAACAAAATTATTGCAATACCTTTGTCTGAATCTATGCGTTGTAAACGCTCAAATAAATCAAGATAGCTCTACAAAGATATCAATACTGTAAAATATGAAATTTTGATGAATTTCATGGATCGGTGAAACTCGCGAAAGTTACATGCTTAAAAATAGCGTTGTTTAGACCTAATAATGGGTGATTTCTCAAAAGAGGCAAAAATTAAATGCAGTGTAATTCCTGAAAGGCAAACCCGCGAAAATAACATACAGACAAATTTCATGCTTTACAGTATATCATTGAATTCTACGCAAGCCATCATCATACAATTTGTTAAAGTTAAATGAATTTCACAACAACTCTAAATTCTATGCATAATGTATTTAGCTGAAGCTTTAATCCATTTAGAATAATATTAAACGTGTATATCGTTCAATATATAAGATCTATGAATATGAGTATAATATTATTAGAAAATCATCACAAACATTTCTAAAGCTGTTAGTTAAGTACTTGTTATACAGGGCTTACAGACAGGGTGTACCACCAAACTATTTCAGTTTGAAAGCTGTTATCTGGTCTTCTGTATACAACAACCGCAATTTAATACATGAATCCGACAAACTGTAATCAAAATACCAAACGCGTCTTTGAACTGCTCAACTGACAGTCTAATACTTAATACTCATATCAAAAGAAAAACCTACCCAGGCAGCAAAATAGATTTACCAATTTTCTATTAGCATGCAAAATGTAATATGATACAAGTTACAGTAGGGGCATACATAAGCTTTCAAATCAGAACACTATCCATTTCGCACTGTTTACGCGCAGATCTTATCAATTGAACAATAGCAAACATACCAACTAAGCGCAGGGCTTACAATCAAATTAATATCAAATATAGTACTTCTATCAATCCATCCAATTTTGTTTTTGGTAATTACTTTGATGCTTTCAGTAAATCGAAAGGCATGCAGAATGAAAATACATGCACAATATTTAAGTTCTTGATCCTGTATATGAGGAGAATAAAGTGAAGGGGGAAGGGATGCCAAATACTACAACTTCATCCAGACCTTATATACCGTCATCATCCAGTTTCACACGCTTTGTGCCCTCGGATTCCTGGTGTTAAGACAATTAAATAAAAACTTAATGCTCATTTTAAGACGGTGAAATTAAGCATATTAGGCTACAAATACAAAAAATCTGAACATACTCAAAGCTTCAAGTTGAAAGCATATTCTAAATGAATAAAAAATAATAAAAGAAGCAAAGCCTTTGACAGACAATTTCCAAAACATTGAGAAATATTTCAGAGCACCGAACTTGAGACAACAATATATTATTATCAAGGCACATTATAGAACCCTAACAGATTATATTCCACCGCAACTGAAACGCTGGGCTTACGTAAAGCGACCTTTCAAATTGCTTGTACAATGTAAAGGAATGTAAAGCGATTGACAGCGTTGATTTCAAATGAGTTTTAAATTTTATGCACCTTGCAATGTGAGTAATATGCGAACAAAGACAATTGAAACAGAAGAGTGCAAGAGTGCAATGCAATAAACTAATGAGAAGCTTTCCATTAAGAGAAAAGTTAAATTAACAAGAGTTAGTGAAGAACAAAATACTTATATTCATCATAATTAAAGTATTCAAGCATAGAATCCTAACTCCTCAAAAATATTTGCGGGTTCTTCGCCCTCCTGAAACGACAGAAAGTTTAATAAAGATGATCAACAATTGAACAAAAGCATAAAAATGTTCATAACATTACAGATTATTGGTATGGCACAAACTAAGTAAATAATAGATAAACAACAAATGAAAATTAGCAGAAAATGTTCAAACGGTGCTCAGGAATGCAGCGAATGGTAATTTGTAGTATGCCATATAAAAAGTTGCTATAAACCTAACGTCTTAAAGATTTATCTAAATGTTACAGATAATGCAACACAGTTAAGCCTATGGCCTATGTTATATGGCAACATAGTTACCCATATCTCAAATTGCAATGCTCTTAAATAGAGTAAAATAAAGTACAAGGCATATGAAGCACTTGGTGTGGTTTACTAGATGTAGCCTAATCAACGATTCAGGATCAGATTTACACAATGTAGCCCACAACATGATTAAAGCATATTAAGTTACATTCACTGAAATAATGCACTGACTTTGAAGGTTGAATCTACACCTAAACCACTAAATTCTATTCATCTGCTGTAAATTTAAAAGGATCAGTACATACCACACGATTCAAACATACTAGATTATACAACAACAATGTATACCTACAGATAGCTTAAATTTCTAACAGAAATTAGATATATCCAAGTCATGCAAGTCTTCCAAATTTACACAATAATACACTCAGTAGGCAACTAGGTGAATGGAGATGTCTAAAAAGTATGAACAACAAACCTCCTGAAGCAGATCCATTTGTGCTATTGCACCTAAGACCGTCTTTTTGCTTGAGTCCTGGATCTCCCCTCCCAAGATGAACTCATCCAGCATGAAATACGCCTTCTCAAAGTTGAATATAATATCCAACTCGCACACCTGAGACATGTACGATCAGCCTATAATATAGATGATCTGGTAGCCTACATGTATGTATATTCCCACAATAGTAGCCTACAATATTTCTTTCGTATGGTGTTGTAAAGTTGTCGTATTTTCTTTAAAAACTTGTCACATTTTCCGCACGTAAAATTTTTTTTTTTCACAACCTTGCTGCATATTTCTCACAATTTTTGCGCAGTTTTCTGGGGGCCTTACAGATAATGTTTTCCGAGACCTGACCCTGCCTCTCCTCTAATTATATTCACTTAGTCCCCATAATATTTTTTTCTAGAATCGCCACTGTCTACGCCTACTATGAAATCACTTAATTGATTAATATAATTATAATGCATTCCAACAATCATATCAAGAACATGCCTATTCAGCTACTAATGGTAGGTGTATTTTGGAGTAAAAGTGTGTTTTGAGATTTTAACGACCGTGTGTAGTAACAAAGACCATTACAGTCAGTGCCTCGGCCTTGGCTTTGCGAAGCAAAGATCCTCCCTTCCTTCCTCCCTTCCTTCCCTCCCTTCTCTAGTCGCCTTTTACGACTTGTCTGGGGATCTCTGAGTTGCACTATTATTTGTTCCCCGGCTTGCAGGGGTTGTTTTGGTACAACTTACATTGCCAAAGTACTTGTCGAGAAGTTCGACGTATCGGTGAATGACTTCCAACGTCAGCAGTTCATTGTCTGTCTTCTCAATGCAGCAACAGAAGTAGAGGCTCGCATATCTGAAGAAATTAGCACATTTTACTCTCTTTTAATTTTCTATATCATTAGTTGATAAAAATGTCTAGAAATTATTTCGGTTTTCAGGTCTTGGAATTTTTTCTAAGGAATGTCCGTAGCAAAAATTTTTAACGCATCATAAGATAACTTCATTTAATTTGCATATACTCTAAAACGTGAAATTTTAGCTGCATGCTATTTTTGCAGTTTTGCTCTCCAGAAATTTAGTTGCACTTAATTTTTGCGTTTTTTGTGTCTTGTCTTTATGTATATACTTCTGCAGGTTTAATTTTTTTTCTGTATGTAAATTTCGTGAATTTTACCGATTCGTGCGAAATTACCTGCCTGCCAAACCCATGACCTCGACGATAAAGGGCTAGGCAGGCAGGTTATTTTCATGCATGTGAAATTTTCATGTTTTACAGTACTTTAAAAAATGAATAAAACTAAACAAAAAATCTGCTGAACCTTTTGTAGACGATCTTCATGTCCTTCCACTCAAGAAAACTACACATCTTGGGCTTACGAGCTAGCACTGCACTGACAAGTTCACGAGTGATCTTCTTCTTCACCTTGTCAGGGTGCGCCACATACCACTTCTGCAGCCGCAGCTTTCCCTGCCGACTGAACAGCAACATGAACTGCATCTGCACGCAGATGCACACAGATGCATGCAGATGCACACAGATGTATAGGTTAACACACCTTAATAAAATATTCAGTCTCACAGCTAACAATAATTATAATAGCAATCATCGTTTTTGACATCCATTCTAATGCAAGCCTACAACGCCGTGTCCATGTTAACACAGGTGAGGCTTAGAGAGTTTTTATGGCCGGATGTCCTTCTTGTTGCCAATCAAAACAATAGCTTACCCCGGACCAGGATTATCAGCTACAATATAGCGACACTTGTGTGTTCAACAGCTTTGCTGAAGGGCCTGTATTACATAGTTTTATGGTTTCTTATAGGCTTATGCCTAAAGGTCAGTGCAAAAAACTACATGTACATACCATGTCTGCGATGCAAAATGCAGGCGAACAAGTTGGTCTATCGACTACCATATATTAGTTGTTTCATGCTTTCTAAGTTGTCCACAAATTATGCACTAGTACTACTTGCCTATCCAGTGCGCCATATGGCTCACGCACGCCGAGCAACAATCACAGGTAGGATGAATACTGAATAGACTTGACACTCATGTCAGCCAACGGACACGGGCCATAGCCACAGGTGTCAGGTGAAAAATGAAAGGCTTGTGTCAAGGCCTGCCTAAAAGCTTGTGAATGTGAAAGCGTTTAGAATCAAATAAGTGGATGCAGAAATATACGGGCTATTGAATAACGATTACATTGGTCGATGTTAACATGATAACAATCTGATTAACCTCTATAGGCCTATTCATTTTGTTTAAACAGAGTTGTTAAAGATATCAGATACGCAGAGCCTCATATAAGTAGAGCAGCATTCTCTGACGCGCGCGGTCGAATTGTTTATTACCTTCGTGTTAATTTCTCTTGATATGTCGCATAGATGTCATTTTCAAAGGGGGTGCTCACTTTATCGATGCTTCTTTGTTTTTTATCACTATCGTGACCCATTTTCAAGAGAAGAAGTCCGGAGAGTTTTACGAATTTTCGTTGAAGTCAATTAAGCTTTAATTTTCTGGTGTGGCCTACAGCCACCCTGCTGGCGTCGCTAGCTATGCTGCACTGTGGCACGTGTGCTTTAGTAAAGTGCCACAGTAAACTTTCTGCAAAAAACTTTCAATACGAGATAATGCAGCTATCTTAGCGAATTCCTGTAATCAATTTCAAATACGGCCATTATTGGTCAAATTTCGGACGGATTAAAATCGTCCATATCAAGCTGCAATTCGACATACTGAAATTGACATCTAACAAATTACCAAGTACCAATTTTCACGTGCCTCACCTAAACTAAAATTATGGCGACACCGCTGCTGCTGCTGCTGCTGCTGCTGCTGCTGCTGCTGCTGCCAATGTTGTCAGTGTAAACAATTTTTCTGCGAAGGGTGCAAGATTATCCTAGCCTAGCTAAGATTATCCATGGTATAATTCGGATGCTAGAATTTATTTATTTATTTATTTATTTTAGGAACCGTGTGTAGCACACAAAGGCTATATACAGTCAGGTTTTGTGTAAGGAAGCCCGCACAGAACAGTTCCTCCTATTTTAGTCGCCTTTTACTAGTCGCCCGGAGAGCTCTGGGCTGCAAGCCAATTCTTAGTTCCCTGGCCTGCAGGGAGCCGGGGCAGGGATCCTAGACAGACGCGATCGAGTCTCTATGAAGAAAATCATGTTTGTTCAAATTCCCGTATAGGCCACTAAGTATTTTGTATGTGTTTTGCGTAAAATCGCATATTTGGCTAATATATTGCATATTTCTACATAAAATCGAGTTTGAGCCTGCCAAAAATTGTGAAACAACTGTGTGATCGAAGACATTAGTTTGACTTTAGATTTAAAGCAACTTTGACACGATTTTACAATCATTAGCAGCAACTGTAGGAGCTACCATGTTTGAAAAAAGGAGGATTTTAGCAGCTTCTTATACTGGATTTCTTATTTTTTCTTAATTGCATTTCTATAGGTTTTTCCTATTTGGTGCCTCGGTCATAAACTGCTCTTCTCGGTCGTAGACCGACGTATGATTCGTAGCTACCAAAAACGCAAATGATACGATTTCTTCTTTTCCTGCATAAAGCGCAAAGAAGTCATTATCGCTTAAGAATGCACATTTATTACGAGAACAGAACTTGATATAACTAAAACTACTATACAAAACGACAGTTAAGCAGTTCAAGATTCACAGAATTCGAGGCACACCGTTCTGATAGTTCTCCCATCGCAAGCAATAATGCACAACACTAGCAATCTTATATCAAAGAGTCTCGGAGCCTGAGAGTCCAGTCTCTCGTCTGCTCTTCATTGATACACGCAAGCGTCTCGTCCGCCAGAATAGATTCTACAAGAAACCAAATCGATCCTGCAGGACACACGAATAGGATCTCCAGAAGACAAGGATTGATTCTGCAAGAGAAAAGAATCGATTCTCCAGGAGACTATAATTGATCCGGCCGGAAACAGAAATTAGGAATCGATCCGGCAGGACACCACCCGAACGATGCAGTATCGACAGCCCCCAGTCGTCTTCCCTTGCCTACCCCCCTCCGCCTCCGACGACCGGCAGAGGGCCCGCCATCTTACGGCCGGCAGAGAGCCCTCTATCCGGGGTATCGAGGGGCACCACTGAATTTTCAAAAATTTTACTTATGAGCGAAAAATAAAACATATTTAAACTCCAAAAACAGAGGCTCATGTCAATTTAAACTACGATTGTATACTGCGGCTAAAATAAACACATTTTACGTTCATTTTAGCAGGTACATTTATATTTGACAAATATCCAAATGGACAATGCTACTAAACAAGCTGTTGCTCACGGCGCTCCCACGATCGACGAGGTCAAAGGCTAGGCAGGCAGGCAGGCAGTATACAAGTGGCCGGTAAATTCGAAACGAAAGTACGCTAAGCTTTAATGTTGATAGGCTACTTATCTAAACTCGGTGTGTCAGATAGAATCAGCATCGCATTTAAACATTCATTTAACAAACATCTGAACATAAGCATCGATTTAAACATTGCATTTTTTAGAGTTGCATTTATCACCGGAATTGGTCACAATCCTCAATCTTAAAAAAATTGATAAATTTAAATTTCATCAAAAATGCGTTTTCTGGTGTTCCTATTCATGACATCATATATTTATCGTTTAACGTTATCGACATCGCTTTCATACATCAGTCTGATCGGTCCCATCGGCCGAATTAAATTTGAACCCGCTCGACCGTCTCGACCGTCTCGACCGTTTGCGCGGCGACAACTGGCGCGTCCTTCTCACGATGTTGCTGCTCGTTGTGTCGGCGGCGAGGCGGATCTGGTGGCTGTGGGTCTTCCCGCCGCTCGACCACGACCAGCCGGCGGGCGACGTGCAGCACTCGCACCGCAACAGTCGTATGAACGTCTCCTTGAAGTTCCTGTTGAAGATGGTGTAGATGATGGGATTGAGCGTGCTCGACGCGTAGCCCAGCCAGAGGAAGACCTTGAAAAGGTTCGGATGGATGCTGCAATGCGGACAGGCGCCGAGAGCGAGGTTTGTAGTGAAGAACGGCGCCCAGCAAACAAAGAATATGAGGAACATCGCTCCGATAACTTTGATCGCCTTTTGTTCGGTTTTGACTGAGTTCACTTCAGTTTTACGGCGGTCCTCTCGCTTTGTTTGCAGAATGCCGGCGACCTGGAACGCTGCGCCGTGTTTCTTCACGAGCGTTTTGAACTTGATGTTTGTGATTCCTGAGATTGGCTTTCGTTCCACGTCGGCATCGTCTTCAAGCGAGTTGTTTGCATAATCTGCACCTTCAGGGTCTAAGGCGTTTCGTGGGTTTTCTGCGGTAGTTTGATTATCATGCTCTCCTTGCACAAGTTCGATCAACGACGGAAAACCGTTTGCCGAATCTTGATCAATGTGTTCCTGTTCGATTGTAGAAATGCTTGTATGATTGGAACAGGTTGTGGTTTCGCATACAGAGTGTTTTCTTTTGTCAATGCTTGTTGTCTTGTTAGAATTTGCACACAACACAGAATCTGATGCTGTGAATGGCATGGAAGTGCTTAGCAGAGCAAAGGACGGCGAGCGCGAACTATTCTGATGATTTTCAGATTTGAGAGGCTGAAAATTAGGTCGTTTTTCATCGGAAGCTATCGATTTGGTGGGAAAGATGGTGACGTCGGAGCATATTTCAGGAGTACCCAAATTGTTGAGTTCATCATTTGATGTACTCACACTGCACTGGTCTGTTATTTCGGCAGTAAGATTCAGAGTATCATTTAAGTCAATGTGATTTCCAGTTTGATGGCCAACTTCATTACATCCAATTAAATCCTTTGCAACTTCACGTAATGTTTCTTGTAACTTAGGTCTAACTGCTTCAATATTTACTGCGGGCAGACTCACGAAATCATAGTCAGTGCACTTTGGCATAGCTTGATAAGAAGCAAGTCGATTTACCGCTGAATTGCAATCTAATATTTCAGTTTTCTGAGACTTAGGATCCCCTGCTTCCAATCGTTTGGAGCGCCCACCATAGTCCATCGACTTGTCCGACTTGAGATTCAACAGTGGTGTATATTCTTTTTGTAAATTATTGTAATTATTGGGGGACATATAGCAATTGTGCGAATGAAGATTGCATGGACAATCCATTTGTGTACACAATGTTTCACAGCTGCGTACCCTCTCCCTTCCATCAAGCGCCTCGCAAGTACGAGCGATTATATTCTGAGATGAAGCCTTTCCGAGTTGCATCATGCGCAATATCACTGCACGCGATTTATTTGCATCGCCAACAGACAGATCAGCTTGAGCGGGTGACTCAGGGGCGTCACAGCCGTGTACTGGCAATATATCTCCAGATCTGTGCTTCAGTCGCCTATTGCCCGTCGCTGTGGACTGAGGCTTATTACTGTTCAGTGCAACAGAATCATTATGAAAAAATTCTCTTAGCGATGGCTTATCTATTTGCTCGGTCTCCGTCTCAAGTAGTGGCGATGCCTTCGTTTTGGTTGTTTTCGTACGATGCGGTATTTTAATTTTAACAGAACGCCGCTTGCTCTTGTCGCCAGTACCCAGTTCTGATTGACCATCACACTTTGCCTCCACCGTGCTCCCGGGCGGAGCCCTCCATCCCCCCGCGAGTGCCTGAGTCACCTCGGGCGGCACCATCAGCTTCATCTCGACGCGAACACCGCGCAGGCCCGACGCTTTGCCCTGGCGGTCGGACCGGCAGCGCCGCATCGAGTCGGGCTCGTCCAGCCCCAGCTGGCGCGCCTGGCGGTTGAGCAGGCGCACCGTCAGCGAGAAGGCGATCAGCATGATCGTGAGGGGACCGAAGAACGACGCGAGCGACCCGTAGATCAAGTAGTAGCCGTTGAAGATGGCACACTGCAGCGACTCGCTGAGGATCTGCTCGGGTCGGATGGCCCCGAGGACCATCAGCGGGCTGCCGATGACAACGGATGCGATCCACACGGCGGCGATCTTGGCGGCGACGACCGCGCGTGACTTGTTCCTGCTCTTGAGCGGGTCGTGGATGCCGGCGTAGCGGTCGATGGAGATGGACGTCATGTGCATGATGGATGACGTGCACATGATGACGTCAGACACTTGCCAGACGTTGCACATGGCCAACCCGAACGGCCAGTAACCTGACACCGGAAAACAGATCAGTTAATTGCTATTCAGTTTGAATAAAAATTCAATGGATAACAATCTCTCCCACTGCAAATTTCAGATGCATCGGAATTAAATAGGCCTAAGCCTAGTCACTGCTTAAGAACAAATCATGATCGAAAAGAAACAAGCGACGTTAAAGAATGACAGGCTGATGACTTTTAGCGATCATCAAGTGTACCGTTACACGTCTAAGCTAGGCTTTTCGGTTGGGCTCATTAAATTTTGAATTTTTTAGCGCCTTATATATTTAAATTCTTAATGAATAGACCGCTTTCATCAATGAAATACAGTGAATTCGCAAAAGTAACCGCAGTGCGAAAAAAAAACGAGTGTTCGTCGATTAGCCTAACGTTCGCCTGACCATATGATCACTCGTCGCCAAATTGATCCGCGATCACTGTTACAACGCCTCCGGTGTCACCTGGTATTCATATTCCGCGAGCAAAATTAATTCGTCCATAAAATCGAAGCCAACAGCGCCGTTAATCGAACGACCTTCGGTGAGCCTTCGGGCCTCGGGGCCCGAGAGCGTCCAACAATGGACCGCATCCATCGCGAGCGCGTTCACTTCGTCGCACGCTACATTTTAATCAGGCGACGATCCTTCGGCTAGTTTCTGCATTATAACAAGGCGGCCAGCGAGGTGAGCTCTAGAGCAGGCTTTCTCAACCTTTGTTTCGCGGAACATTGGTGCTTCGTGGCGGGATGGCTAAGTGTTTTGCCAAGCCAGAGAATGAAAATTAAAATGTTGACTCCTCTGGTTTAAAATAGAAGCGTGTTTGTAATTAGTCTCAAGTTGCAAAAAGTGTAAGATAACAAAATCACTGGAATGATCCATTTGTAATGATAAGCCACCTAATGATCCTTTCGGAATGTCGTAACACTTCTCGTCGCTAAACTCGCTGTCCCCCAGGGGCGTATCGTGACTTGATGTTCCCAAAGCTAGCTCCTTTCCAAGATTAAGTGTTCCTCGTAAACAGAAAAGGTTGAGAACCCCTGGTCTGGAGAGCGATCGCGAGGCTCGTGGATCGGCGGTGCTCGGCGTTGTGTGCATACTAATGCTCGCGCCACTGATAGGAGTCGCGGCCGAGTGAGAGGCAGCAGCCGATCCAGAGGGCGGGTGGGGCGATGGGAGTCGTGCCCCTCCCCCCCTTCCACAGTAATCAAAATATTTAGTTTCACCACTAGAGTGCAATGCAAAGTAGGAATGGTTCAAGTGACAGTGCTGTATTCGGTAAACTGTTCAAAATGGCTTCAGAAACGAAAACCTTCCGTTGATAGAGGAAGTTTACAGTTGACAATATAAATTTTTGATATAGTACTCCGTTAGTAAAGAAAAATTGTCTGTACCACCCTCCCCACCCCCGGCTCGCGAGTTTCGTTTCAAGAAACAAAATGACCCGCTCGCTTGAAGACGGACTAGCATCTGTCGAAAAATGTCTCTCGATCCTTCAGTACTGTCGGCTGAATTCCTCCCTAACGAAAGGGGGCACCCATTAATCTCAGACGTCTCCATCTAACAGAGCCGTCCAAACGCCTCGGCGACAGTGATTTAGCTCAGTGACGCGCGCACGGGATCATGCTTGCAATATTTCACTCCTATCATACACGGCGGCCCGACCATGGAGTCTTCGTGAGGCCTCGATGAATTTAGTCGAACTCGGAAGTCTCTCCTTCGTGCTGGCTCGAATGCTGTCGACCGTGGGCAGCGTAATGGAGATTTATTCAATGATTGGAAGAATCGCGTTGCTGAATTGAAGTAAATGAAACATGAAAAATTTAGGTTATTTGATGCGGGCTACCATAAAGTTCTGATCCCTGCAAACAAAAACGCCAATTGTTGCTGGTCGTGGTTGCTGTTGTTGCTGTTGTTGCTGTGTTGTGGTTGTTAAGCGGTCAACAGTTCATTATCAGTATTTTCTACAGTCTATGTTTAAAAGCTTCGTAAGCAAGATTGAAAAAGTTTCAGTTACAAGTTCAAAATATCCTACGTGTACATGTATATCGAAGCATGCGTACCCCGTACGGTACCAAATCGGTAGCATCGGTAGCCCGGTACGGCTAAAGATAATAACGCTAATAAACGCTAAAGCACCAACCTCAGGTGAAGCTTGCTCAATCCATGCAGTAATTTTGCAATTTGAAAAGCCACAGACAATAAAGAATCACAATCGCGAGCGTTAGAACCTGCGGCATTAAAACCAAACGCCCTCCGGTGGTATAAAGAGCGTAACATCAACATCAGGGGAATAAAGAACGTACTTGTAGCACCGATCTCAGGTGTGGCATAAAGAAGAGAGAGAGCATCAACCTCAGGCGGCAATAAAGAACGAAGCGTATAACATCAGATTTCACAAAGAACGTACATGTGCATGTAGCATCTTTCTTAGATGGCATAATGTCATAAATACCACCTGTACCTCGGGTGACAGAACAGAGCATCAACCTCAAGTGGCGCAAAGAACGTAGCATCGATTTTAAGTGGCATCAAGAACGTAGCATCAATCTAAAGTGGCATCAAGGACGTCAACCTCAGGTGGCATCAAGAACGCAGCATCAATCTCAGGTGGCATCAAGGATGTAGCATCAATCTCAGATGGCATCGAGGACGTAGCATCAACCTCAAGTGGCATCAAGGGCGCAGCATCAATCTCAGATGGCATCAAGGACGTAGCATCAACCTCAAGTGACATCAAGGACGTAGCGTCAACCTCAAGTAGCATCAATCTCAGGTAGGCTTACATACAAAAAGAATGGAGCATCAACCTCAGGTGGCATACAGAACAGAGCATAGATCTTAGGTAGCATAACGAACCAAAAAAAACGTGCCCATCACAGCCAATGAGCAAAATAGCTCTCCATGATAAATTAGTTACCACTATGACGTTAAGTTTTTTTGAATTTATTTATCTATTACAAACACACAGTGATGCAAGTAAGTGTTCACTAAAACGTGTTTATAACTCCGGACAACAGGCGCTGAGTGCGACACACCCAGAACGCGTTCACGTTGCCCCGGCCTTTGCACATGTACATATTGCCATTTTTGAGGCTATAGTATGTTGTTGCACTATTTGATTACAAAAATGACATTGTCAGCTCTGTACTGTACGGGTGGTAATATCAGCCAACATAAAATTATTCAGTAATATAAAATATGAGGCTAAAATTTGTTATGATATACACTTGACATTATGCATGTGGCCTGCATTCTATTTTACTATGTGCTGTAAATAATTAAAATCAAGCAAGCAAGAATAATTTAAAATCGGTTAAAATGCTTTACTGTAAGTAGACTAGAATACATGGCTGGGCTGTTTTTTGCTAGCAGCATAAAGATGTCATGCCTTTACAGTTAGAAATGAATCTAAACATTGGGACATTAGTAATGCCCTAAAAGAATTGAAGTCAGTGGCCTCTACTGTGGATGGCGACAATGAGTTTCAAACATTGACCACTCTGAAAGAGAAGCAGTGCAGTCTGGTATCAAGCCTGTTACTGGTGGGTTTTAATCTCCAGCTGTGCCCTCTAGTTCGACTCTGTCGATCCAATAAAAAGAATTTGTCTATTCGGGTGTCAACAAGGCGATGTAAAATTCAAAACATAGGTCAACCAGACGCCTCCTGAGCTCAAGGGTGCACAATTCAGCTTTTTCAAGTCTGGCAGGGTAGTTAGGCCCCTGAAATCCTGAAAGTTTTTTGGTGAAAATTCGCTGCACTGATTCTAACCGTCGCACATCCACGCTATCATGC
>JAQIWG010003823.1:0-17146 GCA_034695025.1 Chamaedrilus cognettii | reverse complement strand
TAAACACCCCCACCCCTGGTTAGACAAATTTTCTTTTAGCACCCCCCCCCCCCCCCAGTCGTGAGTTCTGTACGGGATAAAAATGTGTCCGATAGCCTAACTACAAACTAGGGCTTCAAAAATTGGTAAAGGCCCCTAGTTTTGGCATTAAAATTTTAAGGCGTAGGCCACCTCACCGTACGGTTGTGCGGTGTTTCAAAACATGTGGTCTACTACGCACGCGTACATGTACTCTCATTGCAATTAATTTTAATTTGATTTCCGTAACTTGGGAAGAGAGTTCTTTTGATATTATCGTTCGGTCCCACTTTGGACCACGGTTGTATGACAGGTATGACAGGTTGTATGACAGGCCCAATTACCACAGCGATAACACCGCGCGTGAAGGCTCAAAGTTGGACGCTCGGTTGGCGCGGTCGCTGAATGGCGGGCTCTAATTCATTATTGAGCAGTCCCGCGCCGCCGCGCGCTAGAAGCACGGACACCATTAGCGCGTTCTGGTCGCGCTGCAGTAGGCTGTGCAGCGTCAAGAAAGCGCTAAGAACAGGGGAGACGCCAGGATTTGTTTTTTTTTGGGGGGGGGGGCAAATAGAGGACAAAGGAAAAAGCTATCTTAAAAGGAGGCTTGATCTACAAAGTATTTTTCCTCTCCGAACTTGTCACGAGCAGGGGGGGGGGCGTGCTGACGAAAATTTTTAGCCTTCTGCTATGAATGTTTCCTCCAACGCAAGCTTAAAAAAGTGGGCGGGCTAACTTTTAGAGTTGGGGGATTAAAATCCCCCCCGTTCCCTTCCCCCTCATAAAAACTCAACGGATCTGCATGGACGAACTGAAAATGTTCTGAATTATCTCACCCGCAGCTATCCCCACAAAATTAATGTTTCATTGTATAGTTACAACATGCACTGGCATAATCACGGTAAGTCTAGATAACTGGTAAGTTAATTAAGTATAACTCATAACTGGTAAGTCTAGTCTGTCGCAAGCAAAATCCGTTGAACATAATTGTTGTAGTTACCACAATCCCCTAATACCGTAAGGGCGGGATTCTTAGTCATCACTGCTTTTGTTAATCTTTTAGTATCAGAGGGATTAGTCTGACCAGTCGTATTAGGTACAGTTTGAATTCGATTAACGCCGCCAAGTTGTCGATTTTTTGACTCCGCGGTCCCAAGTCCCACAAGCATCTGTCATCTGAGCCCAGCAGAGCTGAAAGTCTGCAGCGATGGACCCTAAAGTTTGCGATCTACACATGTAGGAGCTGAATACGATCCATCACAGGCTCAGAGCGCGTCATTCCGCCAGGTCCATAGAATATCAAATGATTTGAAGGTTTGCTGCAGCCTGAAACTAACATCGTTATTAGTCTATACTATTTCAAGACTTGGACCTGAAATGAGCTAGTCTTTGAGAAAACCTAAACCAAGCAAGCACTGTTTACCATACTTTCTGGATTGGCATAACGCCCATAAAAATGTTGCGTCTTGTGGGTCTACGCGTATACTTTAGCTTGAAACAAATTGTATCTAGACTTATTATTTAAATAGGCCTACAAATATTCTTCTTAATTCCGGAATAGAACATTAAAATCTACTGCCGATGTTCACACAGAATCAGAATACGCAAATGCACTTTGGTAAGGTGTAGCCTGCAGCTAATAGGAATGAGTGACAGATATGACTGATATCCTTGTCGTAGGTGATATTTTCAGAAGGTCGCACGAAGAAAGTCGTTATGGTTACTTCAGGACATTAGCTCAGGCTCAAGACTCGCCCAGCGTGGCAGGCTTCGCTCGGACTAATTGTGATGTATGGGCAGCAGAAACGCTGTCAATTCTAACCGCTAGAATTGATTCGAATACGCGAGTTGCAAGACAGCCGGAATTGTAGCGTTGGACTAGCCAGACTTAACCTAAAAACTTATTTCTTCAAACGGCTTTCTGTATAGAGTAACAATGACGTAGTATTCTGTTGCACTTCTCCGGCCGCACTTACGATTTAAGCAAACGATGTTTTTTCTATCTGTCTTCGCCTGCATGACATCTTTTTGGTGAGTAACAATTGCAGTAAGCTTATAGATACATACATGTACACATACATACAACCAGAGTTAATTTTAGCCCTGATGAAACTGGCGTAGCGTTACGCCTCCATCTTAATGAAGTCGCGTAATTACGCCGGCGCCATCGAAATATGGAGTAGCGTACACAGTAGATTTACGCCTTGTTTATTGATTTCTACGCGTAACGCGTAACGCCTACCTGTTTCTATTTACGCTTAAAAATTTAAAAAAACCTTATTTTAGACGAACTACGCCTCCTAAAATAAACCTTGCATACAACTGTCAAATTTCTAAAAAGTCTTCGTGGACTATTGTATTTATCGGGCTAAGGTTTCAGATATGTGATTTGTAGTAGGCTATATACATATACATGCACTTGTATATTATATATACATTGCTTGCGCGACTGGCGACCGTTGTTGAGACTATAGAAAGCATATCGGGGGTAAGCTTCACTGAGTTTACCTTCGGACACAAAAATACTGGCAACAACTAATTTATTGCTGCGGACAACTTATTATTGCAGTCGACGAACACAGGTTTTACAATATGGTGCAATAGCTTTCCGTTTGGCGCAAAACGTACAGAATTTGAATCTCGTTTATTAATAGATTACTTACGGAACAGTCACAATGCGATACAAGAAGTAAGAAGACATTCGATTTTACATTGATTGACATAGTACTGCAACTCCTTTCTACATTTGTACCATCCTGCCACCAACGTCAAACTGAAATTATTTAGTTGCAATTGATACGACAGGCTACTATACCACAACAGGACGCAGTCACGAACAAGCATTGACAATGCTAGATCTACTCAGTCTTTATACAAAAACGTAGTTGTTCATTTCTGGAATGCGTGCGAAAAATTCCGCTTTGAACAAAATTTGTTCTTGAACAGACAAAATTGCAAAAAAAGGTTTTGATAATTGTTTCTTTCCATTTGATTGAAAGCGCTCATCTCAACGCAGCCTAAACGCGGTGAGTCGGAGACTTACTAAACTAATTCTCATCATTTTCGCGAATACATGAAAGAGTATAGGAACGTATACGCGTATATTTTTCTAATTTTCATAATCTGGAAGCAGTTTATAGTTATAGGATACCAGTAGCCTACTAAAATCGGATTACAAAATGCTTCGCATTTTACTACAAAATGCAAACTTTATTAGCAACGCATCATAGTCACATGGCAAACGCCATATATTTTTGATATATCGATAAACGTTTCTCATTATACAACGCGGAGAAGATAGCCCACATGATCGTCGATTTGTATTTATAATTAATGACGCAATTGAATTAATCATTAATGTACTTCACTGCCATAACATGCCCAGTTTTATATTCTTTACATCGCATGGACATCGAACAACCATGCAATATTAATGCAGCGAGTTCCAAGCTCGATGCAACATACACCAAAAATAAACGGAGAACAACTTGTCCGTATAAAAATCTTTGACTCTACAGAAACCTTGGCAGTTCGACTGTTCGCGTTACCTTCCACTGGCGTAACGCAACTTCGACAAGCATCCTATCGATGGACTACCAGATTGCAACTCTATTAATATAATACAAATCTTCAAACTAAAAATAGACACTGCGTCTAACCAAAGCGTTGATCAGCCTAAACTAAGGAGTTCGCTTTATTTCAGTATAAAAGTTCTTTGTTTATACAAATCATTTCAATAAAGACGGGAAAAATAAATAAATTTTCGGATGGCAATTCTGGTGTGGAAACTATGTAAAAATTCATTCCTTAACTTTGATTGTACTGTAAATAAACAAATTTTAGTCGAAAAAGAATTCTAGTTACAACCTGAAATTTTACATAAAATCAGAAGAATAAGAAAGATTGGCTAATTCCAGCTAGACCTACCACTGTCAAAAACATTTCAGACTCACATTAACATGAAAATGTCAGCTACACGGTGCTAAAATCAAAGCACCCTAGTTTTGTCGGGTGGCGTCGGATCCGCTTTTCTGTCGTATATGCATGGAGTGTGATTGTCGCCGAGACACCCTGTGCTTGTCCTGCACGCGCGCAAAGTACGCCAGCAGCTCAGCAAAGTCGATCTTGTCCAAGTGCAGCCGCTTGTCCAAACCGTTCTCGATCGCATTCAGAGTTGAGAACGACAATCTGATGAACGGAAAGAAGCGGGATATAACAGCAAATTAGGACAATGCGAATCCGAGAGAAAGTTAAACACAGTGCGTAGTGCTAACGATTTAAATCAAAACTTCCGAAATGATTTCATCTAGTATTCTAGTCTTTGTCTGGTTGGCGACAGGAAGGGCATCCGGCCGTAAAACCCAGCTCCAACATAAACGTCTAACCCGTGTTAACATTGACACGGCATGACAGGCATGCCTGTAACGCGAAAGAGTGGGGTCTGTCTTATATTAATTTGTAAATGATTCACCAATTTTAAATTAAATGCTATTATGCCCAGCATTGCCATGGTGATGAACATTAATTAAACTTAATATACACCAGAAGCTACAGCCGACAGGATTGATTTGGTGAAAAAGAAGTTAGGCCTGGTGAAAAAAGATCTTCTGGCCAATTTTCGTTTCGGCCCAGAACAGGTAAGTGAAGTAGAGCCATTGTCCAGGTACCGTTGTTCAGTGGACGTGAACTGGATGTTGGGGATGCACTGGAGCCGGTGCTGCAGCGTGCGGAACGCATCGGTCTGTGGGAGGAGCATGAGAAGCCCGTACAGCGACTTGACGAGGTGCTGGTTGCACTCCACGTCCAGCAACTGCAGGCGCAGGTCTGAGTGCAACGATAAAAATTGCACATCTGAGAGTAACTAAACAACCGCATGTCTGAGTCCAAGCAAACAACTACACAACTGAGTCCAAGCAAACAAATGCACGTCTGCGCGCAACCAAGCAACAAATGCAGGTGCACAGCTGACCTCAATCTAAGATAAAACGTTCGTTTTGTATCATATGTCTCATCTCTCACAAAATTAAAACGTTACGCATTTGCGAATATTGCTCAGAAATCTTAAATTCGTCACATATACTGAGCTCTACAAATTGTAAATAAAGAAATAAAAGAAATCATAAATAAAAAAGGCCTACAAAAATAACAATCTTTCTAAATGGGGAAATAAATGCAACGCCTTTCACAAATTATCAACAGAACTGAATAAACTCTAGTTCACTTTGCACTCACAAGTGAATATCGGAGATTCGATGAGCTGCACAAGCTTGTCAATCTCCGTCAGAAACTCCACTGTGACCTCGAGGTCACCACTGAACCAAGCTGTTAGGGGCAAACTTTGAACCTAACATCAATGCACCGTTGTTGAATGTGTCGTTGATAAACAAACGAACCCATTGCTACTTAGTGCTAACCTGAGTTGCATCAATCATTTCGGTCATTTCGTAGACAATCTTTTTTTCTTGTAGGGGCCTTCACATTACTTCCATACTCAATATCCTTGTTGAATTCATGAAAGGTAATTTAAGCCAAAAACTTAAGAAATAGCCAGCGTTTCAGAGCATAAGAAGATTGAAAAAGTATTATCCAGAACAGTATTCTACACTAGACTAGCTCCATTTAACACCTCATGTCTATTAAATATATTGATTATGGATATCTATAACAACACTCCTACAAACAAAACTGATTCTTATCATCACACTCGAATTTGAAAAATGACAATAATGGGCTATTTATAGTCCATTTCGGCATCTTTTAGGGCTATTGAGGCTATTCGGGCTACTAAGGTTTGCACCGAGAACTCATTTTGACTGAAGAGGATACAAGAGCGCGAGCAGCTGGGAAGCGTGTCGGTAGTTTTGTGTTAGGAAGCAGAGCGACACGGTCGATACGGGATTGTGACACCACGACTTGTAGAGGCAGCAGAAGAGCTCACAGCTCGCCTGCAAGCGTCACCATCATTGTCTCATCAAATTTATTGCTGTAGCACCGACGTATCGACTGCTTATTGCCTTCATATAGTTTACAATTTAAATAAGAAATAGCGGATGTCGACACTAGAAATATGAAATGAACCAAAATGGTTTAAAAAATCAAGAATATTTGAGTGAAACGCATAATTAGAGAATCCTTTCTGTCATTTTTGAATCACTCCTACACACACAACTCAGCATACACACAGTACCAGCTTAACATAAAAACAAATTTCATTAATAGCAAAAAATATTTAGGCCAAATAAGTATTAATTAATTAGGCTCAAATTATTGTTGTTAATACAATGACCTAAATTATTGGATTCTCTCCCAATCCATGTTCAAGATGCGGTCAGCCTCTGCTCGCTCAAGCAAACTTTGATGGATTTTTTTGTAGGTTTTTACACTAGTACAAACCCTATATGAATTTTTCATGTAGGGTGTATAACTTAGGCTTTGATTTTTTGTTTTTTAGCCACAATAGGTATATTTAGCATCATCTTGCATCGTCTTGGTTATAATTTGATGTGTTGTTATGAAATTTTCTAGTTTGCTTCAGTGGTATGCCATGCTTCTTTTTCTCGGTTATATTTATTTTTTGTTGTTTGCATCACACACAACTACGCCGGTATATTGTGCTACAATAAGAGCTGTCTAGTAGCCGTGGACACCTGTCTACGGTTGCCTCAGGGAACTCGGTTCCCTCTCAGCCTGCTCTTATTGCTTCATGTATGAAGTCAACTATTGTTCATCTGATACTGATGTACTGTTTGTGAAGCAATAAAGATCATGAAAAAAAAATGAAAAAAAATGTGACATGCTTAGATCACACGTTCAGTCTATTAAATGAATGGCGAGGCATAGAACCAATGACCTCGGATGCCAAGCCCTTGAGCTGCATTCTCAGGTCAAAGAGCTCGGTCGAAGTGAGTAGAATAGTGCTCAGCGCCTGGATCATCTGAGACGCAAACGCGACGTCGTCTTCCAACAGAAGAATCTCCGAGCAGCAGCTGTAGATGTCCTCCGCGCTCAGCAGGAGGCAGAGCTGTCTGTAGCACGCGCAATGTCACCCGCTAGAAACAGAAGATTTGCATCATTCCACGCTCGGAATCTGAGAAGTACTTACTGTGAGGTCAAAATTAAATACAGGTCAACAATCGTTGCTATCCAAATATTGCTGCCATCAGATGTCGAAAGCGACGCAATCAAATATTTAGTTAAAAAAACATTACGGAAATGCACCATATAGATCCAACCTCGTTCACCAGTAACGCTACCAACAGATAACGAATGACTTCAAACCCTTCCCAAAGAAAAACATCCCACCCTGCTCACTAATACTGCGGCAATCTGATAACGAAACGGCAGCTAAACCCCTTCAAACAATTAATAAAGAACAAACTTCACCTCTCTCAGTGAACCCACAACTTAATAAAAAAACATACCCGCGCTTGGTCGTCAAATATTCAAAAATAAATAAAAAATACTCTCCACCCACCCCTTGCACACTTAGGCAAAAAGAGAATAGGTTTGCAGCTCGGAGTTTCCCGAGCGAGTCGTAAAAGGCAACTAAAGTAGGGGGGGATTTTTTGAACCACGATAGCCCTAGTTGAGGAAAAAGAGCACTTGTGGACATCATTGTGCAGAGAAAGAAAAACTGGATTGGGCACGTGGTGAGTGGAGAGGGATTGATGAGAGAAATACCGGAGGGAAGAATGACGGGCAAGAGGACAACGGGAAGGATAGAAGGAAGAATAGAAATCGTATGGATTATGATGTATGGATGAAGAGGTTGAATGCCAAGGACCCGCCAGTTGGCAGTGCACTAAAGAGAGAGTCTTAGTTACTACACACGGTCCTTAAACTCCAAAAAATCAAAAATACGCTCTGCGACCCCTCTGACCGGACGATGAAGGAGCCGCGGTCCTCCATTAGCGCCCTGTCGGTGGAGAACAGTTTGAGCAGGGACACCATGAAGCGCGTGAAGTAGACGTTGAGCTCATGCGACCCAGCCAGGATGCGCCGCTGCACGTCGAGGGGCAGGGCACCAGACTCCACAGCCAGGGGGCGCTCGAGGCAGGACCCCTGCGCGGCAGCGTGGCCCGCCGGGCTCGACGATATCTCTGCAAGCACCTCAAGGTCGAGGAGCACCACCTACGACCATACACCGACAGCGCTTGCCTTTTAACAACTTTCTTTAAAACTATTTCGTCCTCAGCCTTCACATTTGATATAAAAAATAACTATTACTATAATAATCGCCGCTTTTAAAAACTATTCTGGTGCATGTCCACGTTTACACGGGTTAGAGATTTGTTCCGATTACTCGCACGCAATACACGGCGCATATAAATAATGTCGTGTACATGTAACAATGATTTAATCTTCACTTTTTTCCTTCAAATTCGTTCTCAAAATCACACTAACCTCATCGGAAGGATCGGATAAAGTTTTGAGCAGCAGCGGGAATAATTCTTCAACGTGACCAAACATCTAAAAATAGAATAAATAATATCGATAGCGGTCTCGCTGGACTCGATAACATTTGCTAGCTACAGCCTAGATAGTGATGCATACCTACATTTCGATACTTAGAATTCAACTACTATCATTTTCATTTAACTTAAACTGGATGCGAGCAGAGTTCAAAATTATTCTAAGACCATCCGTCAGTAATGGAACAGTCTGCTCAGTTTGACGATGGTGTACTAGAGCAAGAGAACTCAGATCTAGGTACAACCAGAAAAAACTAATTACAGAGATTCAGATAATTATCTACCAGTCTGGGCAGCATCATGATGATGTGGCAGATTCAGATAATTAAGATCCATTTAATGATTAATATACAGACTAATCCAGATAATAAATAAGAAACGGATAGTAATCTACCAGTCTGGGCAGCTTGATGAAGATGTGATAGATCCAGCGCAGCGCGGTGATGCGCGTCTGGGTCGAGTCGTGCAACAGTTGACGGGTCAGCACAGAGACGACCGACGAGACATCCAGCAGCACTGGACTAGCGACCGACCTGCGGACGACACAACGTATAAATGAGGGATCAGCTCCCGAACAGTGTCGATGGAATATACATCCAAAACTGCATACAGAGGACCAAAGAATGAAACACAGAACAACTTTTGAGTTAAGCAAACAAATGCAACACTGAGAGATAACATGAAACCTGCTATAAACAATACAATGCAAAGAAACTGGCTTCTAGTACGCTTACAAAATCAGAAGTATAGCTGAGAGCCACATCATGTTATGTGCATACCGCGCATACCATGCATACCGTGTAGGCCTAGTGCATGAACATTATCAAAAGCCAACTGTCAGTTTTTCTTCAAAAGTTTAACTTCCAAAGACACAACAAACTTCGAGAACGTAGAGAAAATTAAGCAATTTTAAAACAATTTGATACACTACATGAAACCATCTGAATCAACACGTGACCTCCAAAATTGTGAAAGTCATCTTACGCGCTTGCGTTGTACCGTATTTAATATTTAAACACACGTAGTTTTTAATGACCAACTTTTCAGTTGCTGTTGCGTTCTCAACAACAGGAACGATGGATTGCTTGCCTTCTGAAAATCATTCATAATAATGAATACGTGCACAAGATACACATAGGGTAGATTAAATAAACAACACTTATCTCATTCAACAACTTGCTCATGGCATGACTTGTGCCGAATTCTAGAATGCAAATTCAAAAGGATAGATCGAGAACAATCAACATGTCTTGCATCCACAGTAGAAAGACAAAGAGCATCATATCATACATGTGTTCATTCTGAACAGCTTGGCTTAGCAGCTGGATAATACCTGAAGAAATGTGGCATGATAAATACTGATCACAAATCGGCAGCGGTCCTAACAAATTATTGTCATTATCATGATACAAATTTTTCATTACGATACAATAAATTGATATTATAGTAAAACGAACGGAAGCATAATTAATTACATCTGGTGAACATCGAGAGCAACATAAATAACGAACAATCATCATCAATCAATTTCGCGATCTGCTGGAATCATACCGGAGCCAGGCCCAGAGACTTCAGTCTCCCCATAGACGAGCTTCATGAGACTGGTGCTCACAGCCTTGGCAGCCTCACGAATATCTGAGCAACAGCGTCTAAGGACAACGCACTGAAAAACCAATCACGCTATCATATATATGCTCCAGTTCATAAGAAAGATCAAATACGGTATTCACTACACTTTAACTTTTATACAGCTTTCACAACATTATTGATTCAATTTACCTTCAATAGTTCCAATAGTTTACACAGATATTCAAATATTCTTGGCAAATTTTTCAAATGTTTGCATTGTATGCAATAGCAACTGTAGCTTAAAAAAATTCAAATAAAAATAAAAAACAGTCATCGCATTCTTCGACACGCTGGCTTTCCAGGAACAAGAATTCTAAAAATTGAAAAAGCTGAATTAACACGCTCTAAGGAAATACATTTATAATTCCACATTGCCAAATAACAAATAAAATATTCATTTCATCACTCAAATCTTACCGCAAATACAGTACTTGTAACAAAAACGCTACATACAGGACACACGCAACTGAAAAACAAAAAAAAACAATATTCGCAGAAGAAATGTAAGCAAGCAGCAGCGCTGAGGAAGGATACTCTTCCTGTCGTCCTCATAGGCGAGGCAGGGCAGAGAGGCGGCGAGGATGCCCGATGTGAAGGGCAGCATGGTGCGGCCCGACAGCTGGATAAACTCCTTCAGCCAGCTGATCGCCGTAAACTGAATCAGCGTGTCTGCACAGCATGCACTAGAGGGGTCACTACATGCTGTATATCGAGGCACGTATGGAGATAACGGGGGCGGGGCTTGGCCCGCGGGCCAAACCAATTACCAACCACCAACAATTGATTGACAGGATCATGACCCTTTCATATCCAATCATAATAATTAACAACTATTACACATAATTCAAATCAACTTCCGTTTCTTGTTACAAAAATCCTCCTTTCTGCGGCATTGTGCAGCCAATGCACTCGCATTCTAGGCTTTTTGATTTCTGGGAGCGTGCATCACACCAGGCGATCACACCAGATGACAATGAATAAACTGAAAGCAGGAAACAATACGAAAGATGATGCTGAAGAACTGAGCTAAAATCATGCTGAACTGATCATATGTATAGGTACTTTGTATAATATAATACAATTAAAGTATAATACAATTAGACGGCGAAAATATAAAAAAACAGAGGGTGTTAACAATACAAACACGTAATTGTATAAAACACATGTGTAGAATTCATCAATGAGGACGAACCAAATGTCTAGCGTAAATGCGAAATTTAAATAATTGACGATAGAGACAGATTGAGACCGGTTGACTGGCTGTGGACGACGAGGATGTTGGCCATGGATGGAAAGTCCACGGTGCCCCCCTTGGCAATATTGCGCAGAAACTCCCCCAGGCAACCCTCACACCTGTCGACATAACACAAATACACGCGCAATATCTAAATGGTAAGTGGTGTTCAGCATTTAACAGGCATAGAAAGTACTCAACAATAATTAATCAGTCAAATACTCATGAATGAAGAACCAGATCATATTTCTCCATGAATCCAATGCTAGATGGCAATACAGAGTAGGCTAACATGATCACACTTAAGGCAAGCCACAGAATTAATTAGATACGATAACTAATTTGGCCATTTACTCTTTTAAATAAAGTATTTAAAATAAAAAACAGCACTGTACTAAATTAACATCATGTTAAATAAATATTCATACATTTGTCGAATTTCCAGATTGGTATCGCCAAGAACTTGGAACAAGCCGTCGAGAATCTCCGGCAGATATATGAGCATGTTGATGTCAGGGACGACCTCCAGCGTCAGAATCTGAACACAGCACAACAACAATAATAAAATAAAAAATAATACATAATATAGACAAAAAACAAAACAACATTTACAAAAAATTATAATCTGTTAACGAATCATAGCCATCCAAACACCCTAAATTTGCTGCCAATTTACATTCAGGCTGCACAATGTATCGCCGTAAATAGAATATTTATATGCTTCAAAGCCACAGCCTAAACAACAATCTGTATCCACAAACACGATTTTCAATAAAGACACAATGCAACAATTATCCAGCAAAGCAACCAAATTATAAATTACTTCGCACTGAATTAAATTAAATGACAAAAACAATAAATTTCAAATGAAACTGTCTGAACACGTAAGAAAACATACCCAAGACACAACAAACTGTCGCGCGAAGGGATTGCGGGTGAGGATGCGCTCCTGCAGCAGCGGCATGAAGGCGACGAGATCAAACACGCAGCTCTCCGTCACTATGTCCTGTTACACACGCTACTATATTATCCATACATGGCAATTAAACATATTCCTTCCATGCTTGCAGCTCAAGAAAGAATAAAGTCCAGCAAGTTTCATGAAGCAGGCGTGTCAAATAATTATTATAGCTGACAAACCAAACCAATTAAAAAGTTTCATCCATTCCATAGTCTCAGCTTCATTATAAATTTTTCTATAAGAGCCATTGCTAAATATGAAACATATGCTTATTCATAACATAGAAGCGCACCGAAATAGATCCGCAAATTAGGCTAATTGCCAAATAGACAGTGCAATTTTAAGTTCCTACTAAAAATTAGCAGTACTTAGCCTACTGTCATAAAAAAACTACACGCCACACATATAATTATTTTGAAATCGTGCCTTCATGAGCCGATCAAGCAGCTCCGATCCACTCCGAACGTTTTGATCGGGATCTGCCGACAACTGAAGCACACAAACACAGATTTGAAAAATGAACGCGACAAACAGCAAACATGAAAATATAACAACACCAAAGTGCAGGTACAAAGTTTTGGCCGTTTATGATTATGTGTTATGTGTGTGCTATGTGCGCAGCAACGAAGAGTATTACAGGCCAGTTCAGTGCGGAGGGTCATGCACAGAAGCGCTTCTTTAGTTGCTTTTACTACTCGTCCGAATTTCTCTGGGCTGCAAGCCAATTCTTTGTTCCCAGGCTTACAGGGGTGAAATGCATAAGTGCATGTACCAACCAACAAAATAAACTAGAAAAGCATATTTTAACTAATCCTTAGGAAATTAATTCATGCTTGCAACACAAACGGATATATAGTACTACACTCACCGACCAGCGATAACTTTTCAAAGATCACAAATCACAGTTCAAAAGTTCAAGCGGTTAAAAGCGCACTTTGCTGAGCCCATCAAAGATGTCGTTGAAGAAGGGTAGAACGGAGCCGCGCGCCACTTTGACGATGTTGTACAGTGCCTCGCAGCCGTAGTAGCGAATGCGACTGTCCGAGTCAAAGAAGCATGTCAGGACAGGCTTAACGAGCTCATTGACGTAGCAAGGAGAATCCTTGCATGCAAGACATCATTCAGCATAAGACAATGCTGCGCAATCTCGCAATGGAAGGCTATTTTTAGTTTTAAATATCAATTAACAATATCATATGACATGAGCAGTATCAATTCATCTACCTTGCTGGAGATGAGAAAGTTTTAGGCACGTCATAAAATTTTCAGTTCTTTCTTTGGTTTTTTGGATGTACAGGCCAATACTAGCCTGTAGCCTCTGCCTTATCTCAATGCAATCTAGAAATTGTCGGATTTGTAGGGCCATCTATAAATTTATGATCAAAATTACAGTAATTTTCATGATCGGTAATAGCCTGAAGTGAGTAAATTTCAGAAGGTATATCCATACTTGATAAGTCATGCAATTTAATATCTAAGAGCAGTTCATTAATCAGTTTTATGGAGGTTATATAATAAATTTGTACATCATAGAACTGCACAGATTTGATTTTATTTACAATCTTTTATATTTAAAATTCCAACTGCAGCAGGAATGCTTTACCTTGCCAAGGGCGATAGCCGTGGCTGCCAAGCCAATAAGACCGCCCTTGCGAGTGTTAGGGTTCTGTGACATTGTGAAATCTTGTCCAAGGACGCGCAACAATTTCTTGACTTGTGTTGAGTTGTTGGCCGCCATGAAGTCCTTAACCATTCTGCAGCACGAGGGAATATTCAATCACAGGACGGTTCTGATTTAAACTGAGCACCGACATATAGTTCGTGATGTATTGCCTAACCTGAATTTCAGTCGTGTAACAAAAGTTCCATTGGATCGGTTTACGATCAGAGAGGTCCTCGGGGCGCGGCTAGCAAGCCACTTCGATCATCTAATTTATAGGCATAGCTTTAAGGAAATTTAACACATTATAGTATTAAAAATATGAATTACAGCTAAATATAATTTTTTAAATCATCACTTGTCTCAAGTCAAAGCTTCAATGTCAGTTCATTTATAATATTATAAACCTAGCTTACTTTTCGATTTCCAAAGCAGCCACTTTGCGCTTCTCGTACAGTTTGTCGTTGAGGGCTCGCACGCATGATGCGCTCAGCGGGGAATAATCCTTGTCTGCCATTTTTACAAGCAAGCCCTCGAAAAATAGGCAACAAGCAAAAAACACCTAATTGGCTTCTAATTACACAATTTGCGCAGTATTTAATTTTGGCTCAATGACAGCATTCGCGCATTTAGGCGATTTAGGTAAGCATTTAATTTCAATTAAAATATGTTTGATTTTCGTAATATAAATAAAACAAATCGAGTTGCATCTAACACCAAACTAATCGAACTCGTTTCTAGTATTTTATTGGCGACTACTATTAAAAACTATTAAAGTGTTGATTTTTAAGCTTGTTTATTGGCCACGCGTCGTCGTGCAAGTTATATTTAAATTGTCAGCTGACCTGGTACGACATTAAAACTGTTTTGACACGCAATTCTATTTTTAGAATTTTCACTCAAAATCACATTATAAACTACTCTAAATACTATGCCTAGCCCAACCTAACCCCTAACTAAAATATTTAGTAATAATTATGCAAATAGAATTCCAAACGGAATGCAGACTCTAACTAGGGTGTGGGACAAACCTTTGACCACCGGAAGGGGAAACGGCGCGGTACGGTCAATTTTTTCTGGGGAGGGTTATGGGCACCCTGTAAATCTATGGTCTTGTTACGCATTTAAATGACAGAAGTTTGCAGGGGAACAGAAACTGTGCACAAAATAAGTAAGCCCCACAAAAAACAAAATAGCCGAAGCAAAAGATATTTGCATCTTGAAAACAATTTCATTTACATTATATCGCATTATGCAGTAAACTTCCGCGAATTTTCGATCACTGTCTCTAACATTCAATTTAAATTATATTAAAGTAACAATTTAACAGCTTGTTTAACAGCTGCTCGTTTAACAGCTTGTACGAAGGCCTGCTATCCTGCACAAAATATTAACGTATATTTCGGTGCCAAACGTGCAGTAACTTTCACAAAAAAGACAATTTAACTAGTTTGATTAATATTATATTCTTATAGAAAAAACACTCAACATAGATCGTTTCTGTGAGCTGTAAGTGCAGATGTATTTCTAACAACGTTGCAAATGAAATAAAATTCAACACAAGAAAGCAAGTACTAAATATCAATGCGAGCAAAGAACAAATCTAATGTGTGCCTGACATGAATCTATCATCATCTGACAAGGGTACCACTAACTTGCAGCAAGATAATAAAACAACGCTGTTATAATGTCGCAATAACTATTCACTTCAATTGTCTCTATAAACCGTTATGAGCAACAATAATATATACAAAATATCAATACCATGAGATAAAAATTGAAGCCACTATGCTGCAAACACGCTCAAAGAATAGGTGATTTGGTCTCCTGCAGCCATGCCAACTTCTTTATCACTGCAATACTTCTTTCAGTTCGTTATCACGCAATTGCCAACAACAAATATCACACATCTGCTTCAGAGAAGACCCAGCTTCTGTCGAAGAGAGAACAATTTCAACCTTTAAATTTTGTACTCACTGGGCCTCAAATTTACAAAACGAGGCTTTCCTGGGATTATCTATTTTGCTCCACCCGCTCTTTCTTAGGGATAAAATCATAAAATAGGAGGGTGCGATTTTCTCTACACACCCTAAATCAACCCGTATTACAGAACAATTTTTGTTTCAACTAATCCATTAAATATTCTTATCATTATAATTAAACAAACACGAGACAGATTTTATGCCAAGCATAGTAAATGAAACTCGACAAGCCATATTATCAACGCAGTAAATTATTTTAATAGTCAATAGTTGAATAGTTCCAGGCATTAATATGGAGCTATTAGTCAAGTTAGTAAACCGTTCATAATTGTACAAAAGTCTACATAAAAACAATTAATTAACAAGCCGTTATCTCCAGATCCTGTTTGTGTTTCAAACATGCACCTTGCGAGATACTCAACAATCGAGCACATGTTGTTTTTGCACATGTCAACCGAACGTTTGATGAACATGTAAGCTAGAACTCAGGGCAACAATACCGAAAACATAAATTCAATGGCACATGAATGATATTATCACGATATACTACTCTAATAGCCCACTTAATATCTTTGATGGCAATACTTTAGTTTAGCTATATACACATATTATATAATCAAGAGCATCCAACTCTCTAGTTAGCTCGCAACTGATTGATACGCAAGATGAAATACAAAACTAAAAATTTAATGCCAGCTTTAAAATTGAAAGACCTTTCAAAAGGTGCATGCAACCAGCGCAGCCAATTAAAGGGAAGAGGCTAATTAATCTATTTCTATACAAAAATATTATGCTGACACGGATGCAGTATCTGACCTTGATACATAGTTAGGAAATATATACAGCCTTGAGAATTGAACAGTCAAGTCACGTTATGCGCGGTGATAACATAAAGCTGGAGGTTCCCATATAATCAACGAATCCACATGTAAATATCTAATTGCAATGTAGAAATGTTACTGGTAACAAATAAGACAGCTGCCATCTTGTGTAAGTACAGAGAGACCACAACTCCTCATCACAAAACTCAACACCCACTCCACAAGATCATTAATTTTAAAATATACAGCTCTGTCGTGGCACGCAGACGATTAGTATGGTTACCTTCAGTGCTTATAAAACAGGAGTAGTGATATGCCTGCCCTTACACAGCTAGAGTAATTTCGATGCCTGAATGCCGAAGCCTTTCAA
>JAQIWG010003822.1:0-17153 GCA_034695025.1 Chamaedrilus cognettii | reverse complement strand
CTGCTTCGACATTCTGTTCATTCTTATCCTTCTTTGATTCCCTGTCTTGAACATTCGACATAAATTCTCTCTGTACATCTGCGTCTTATAGCCGCCATACTTTACACTTTGGGGTGTAGGCCATTTTCTTTTTTGCATGCGCCCTCAGCCTGATTGTACATACTATTAGCTTGTGGTGTGGTAATAGTGTGGTATGCACGGCACATTCCTAATGACCTTCATATCTCTTATCATCGGTCGATCCCTTTGTTTTACCAGCACGTAATCTACTACCGTGCGGCATCCACCGGACTCCTAGGACACTTTCTTAGAGTCTTCTTTGTGAAACCACGTATTCATCACTGCCATTTTCCGCGCATCAGCGAACTCCAGTATTATTTCACCTTCTTTATTTCGACTACCAAAACCCTTTCCTCCATGAACTCCCTCAAAGCCGTCTGCCTTTTCACCAACATGTTCGTTCAGGTCACCACACACTGCCACTATCTCGTTTTCCCTTATTTCAGACAAGATTTTTTCTAAAGTTGCGTAAAATTCCGCCTTTTCGTCCATTGATCTCCTAACTTGTGGGGCATATACTGATGCCACATTCAGAACCATGTTTCCCACCCTCATTCGCAGAACCATCATCCTTTCATTCACTCTCTTTACTTCTAATACACTGCCAACTCACTTCTTCGCCATCATGATCCCCACGCCATCCTTATGTCCATGCCAAAAAAACTTATACCCTCCATACGTCCTTGCGCTTCCTCCCCTGAACCTTGTTTCCTGTAAGCAACACACGTCCGGTCTCCTGTCCTTCATCATCATTGCCACTTCCGCACTCCTTTTTGCCATCGTACCAACATTCACCATGCCAATCCTCAAATCTGCTTCTTTTCCACCCAGAACCTCAGCTTTCCATTGTTCTCCCGTCTCCCCGACCACCCCATCGACTCCTTCTGCTGTAGCTGATTTCTCACCGCCGGCCAGCATTGCGCTGGTCGGCGCGCCCCTGGATCGAGATGCACGCACCTGCGTAGCACGTGGCAGGGTTTTATTTTTTTTCAATGTGTCATCATGGTTTTCGGAGCCATTTTTGCTGCCAGATGCCCTTCCTGTCGCCAACCCTCCCTATTTTTCTGAACTTGGGACCGGCTCAAACTCAGCTGGATTACTGAGCTAGAGGTTAGGTTACCTGCCCATGACTTAGGGTCTGACGATAGAGATAGGGTCAGAGGTAGAGATAGGGTCTGGTGTAGAGATAGGAACTAGTGTAGAGATAGCGTCTGGTGTAGAGATAAGGTCTGATGCAGAGATAAGGTCTGGTGCAGAGATAAGGTCTCGTGCACATATGGTGTCTGGTAGTGGTGGAGAGGTAGGGTCTGGTTTAGAGAGTCTGGTGTGGATATGGGGTCTGGTGTACAGACAGGATCTGGTGAAGGGATAGGATCTGGTGTAGAGATGGGGTCTGGTGTAGAGATAGGGTCTGGTGTATAGATAGTGTAATGAAGTTGTATTCTGCAGAGAAATACGTTCGTACTAGTTACACAATAAAAAGGACAATCGTGGCACTGCTACCTGTAGCGGTCGGCAGTAGCAGTGGTACAGACATCTAACGCTGTTGGCCTAACCTATATAAGGGGAACAACAGCAGTTGTTCTACACGGAACTACACGAGAAACGGAGACGGAAAACTGCACGAGAAACTGAGAGGGGACTTCATGAGAAACCAAACTGCAAGATTCTAAATTATATATATCTGACTTAACCTGTTAAGTTGTGTTTCATGAAAGAAAGTTCATGAAAGTAAAATGAAGATAACCAATAAACAGACTCCTTGATCGTCAAAGAACATCTTCAATCCAACACATCTCATCTTCATCTTCCTACTCTTCTTCTTCCTCTTCTAAAGGGAGGGTACCATACTTCTCCTGCGGCCAGGCGAGGCTATGCTGCGAGTTCCAAGGTTCCCCAGGACAGCAACAGATTCCATCCAACCTAACAAATAGAGGCCAATGACTATCGTAGCAGCCCACCCAAACCACCCTCATCCGCTGTATAGTTCATGGTGGAGAAAGAAGAAAGAAGAAAGAGAAGGGGAGTCGGATCGGCATCATCAAGGACTATGTCGGAAAATATAGCAGCGACAGTAAGGGAGACCGACGTCACGCGTCAGACGTCACAGGGAGACCAGCGAGACAAACCAGCCTTGTTACCAGACAGAAAACCTCGAGACGTCGCTGTTGCGGCCCATTGCATTGTTCAGCGGCGCACTGTCGAGCCGTAGCTCCAGTCCATGCAGCTCTCAACCCGCATTGCCAAGTCGGCCTATCTCAGCGGCCCTGGTCAGTGTGGTTTCGATGGCCAGTCATCAAATGTCTTCATGTGGAGAGCGCTGCGGTTCTGGCTCTTCGAGCGCAGCGTCGCCAAGGTCCGGACCAGAGCCACAGTCCCGGTCGGCGAGAGATTTTCCAGGTTAGAACTCTTCCTTCAATTGGTTGATGCGGATGACTTTCAAAGCAGCTGGGATGACGACCAGCAGACCAGGTGGACCCCCCATACTACCGGAAGGTCAGCAACCAGTCCAGGCACTTATCAACGGGAGGAAGGTGACCTGGGGGATCCACAGGAAGGGACATCCAACTGGAATGGACCCACCAGGAGAGGGCGCGGACCACCACCCACCACCAGCAAGGGAAACCCGGAGGCCACACGACAACTGAACACGTCACCTAGTGGTACGCGATTAAACGAGAGAGACGCAAAGAATTCCATCCGACAGACGACTGAGCCGAGGACACGCGGGAAGGGACATCCAATTGGGACAGACCCAACTGGAGAGGGCGCGGATCATCGTGAGGAGGACTCGGACGATACCAACCGACAAGCAACTATGCCGGTGGGTCCCAGCATTACAGTGAAAATAATTATAACTAGGGCCGTTTTCATAGGGTGCGAACATCTTTTAATGGGCCATTTAGAGGTGCCCACGGCATGACCCAGCATGAAGGGTTTGTGCCCTTGTGTGGTAAATGCTGCAGAGTCCATGGGCAAGGCCAGTGCCCAGCTCATGGATCCCAGTGTAGGCGCTGTATGCGTTTTAACCATTGGGAGCACGTGTGTTGGAACTGAACACATAGTCTACATGTGGCCGAAGCTTTCTAAGTTTGATCTTTAGGAATAGCTTTGATTTCTGTGAACATCGTTAAAGTATGAAATTTTGAATTATGCTTGTGTACTAACAATATATAACCCCTAAAATAATTACAAATAACAGTACAAATCAGAAGAGCCACAGACTAGCATAGCGTAAAATATGTAAGAGTTGTGTCAGTGCAGAAATAAAAAATTTTGTCTTTGTGAGAAACGCTATAATTGTTTAAAATTGTTCTTCTTTGAACCTTATAACCGGGCAACCTAGCCCCCTGATCATCAATATTCAGTTGATTGACAAATTTTGAAATCTTTTGCAGCTTTTTTTTAATAGTCTCTATTCGAAGCAAGCAGTATGCTACTAGAAGCGGTCTGTTTCTAGGTCTATACAATTATGTAGCAGTCTTGTCCTAGTTTGTTTGTTTTACAACGTCCAGCACACATGCACCACGGCAGCAAAAATATTTTACTAGATAGGCCTAGAGGCAATTCCAAGACAGTCAAATGCAGAAATATTGAATAGACTTGCGCTAAAAGTTGTCTTCATGTTTTTTGTAAGAGTCTGCAATGTTTAGTTAGTTCATGAGGGGTGAACGCAATAGAAAAAATAAATTTGTAGGGCAGGTGTAGAGTGCTATGTATGCATGTGCTATGTATGCACAATGCACAGCATAATCGCAATTAAAATACTCAGATTATATTCGCATCATAGAGTCATCGATTCTCATCAGCATCATTTTATATCATTAATTTTTTGAGTGAAGAGTTTCATGGCATGCACAATATATGAGATGCACGGCTTAATATCTGCAGTATAAATATCCATATACGTTTAAAGAGGAGGCTATAATAGAAATGAACAAGCAATCTGTAGGCTACCTGTTGATAGAGGTAGGCCTATCTGCGCTAATATAGTGCTTCTACACAGAGCTTCTAGTTAAAGAAGTAGGCCTATAATAGCAGCTTAAGTTTTCGTCCAATCGATTCAGTTTAGTTATTTTCTTCAGAGATCCAGAGATATTACAGTGGATATTTTAGGATGCTTTTAGTATTATGATTCTAAGTTGCTATCCAGTATTCTTTTATGTTTCTTCATTTTAAACAGCAGGCCTAGAATTGTGCTTGAAGTCTACTTACATTTTTGTGGCCTACACGCAGGCAAATCTATTACCCAATGCACTGAAGTTATATCCATGAATCAGATTTATCTAACTCCATAGACCGAGGCAGCGCTCAGGTTCAAAGTCCATTGGCACTGAATTGCAGGTTACTTAATATGTAGACATGTAGGTTATTATTAGAAACACATAGGGAGACCAATGTATAGCTGTTGACTATGTATCGCACGAGAGCAGTGTGCACTGGCATGTTTTTAAAAACTTTGATGTGCGATAAGCTAAAAGTAATCAGCTTTGTTATATCCATATAGTTAGCATTAGAAATCATCATCATAATTAGCAGCATACAATAAAAAATACACAAGATTGATAGGTTAGAGAATATTTTATTGTGGATTAAAGGTAGCAGAAGTAATAATATAAAGGCGTAATTTCACAAAAAGATAGAGCATGATCTAGACTTATACTTTTAATACCTTGGCAGGCCGAGAACATAGAATTGGTTTGCAGCCCATAGCACCCTGGGTGTGTCGTAAAAGCTGACTAAAGAAGGGGGAGCGATTCGGTGCCGGCTTTCTTTCACAGAATCTGACTAATATAGTCTCTGAAATTACACGTGGTCCTTAAATTATATTTCGCAACAATTATTCCATGAATTTCTGATTTTCTTAAAATAAGGTGATTTTTTGGGGTAAAAAGTTTTTTCTGCGCAGCACAGGGGCAGACAGTAAGGCCTGATGACATCAATAGTTGCTTAAGTGCACGGTTTACATGATTGGCCACGTGTTGTGTCAGCCAACGTGTTGCGCAGGCAGGATTAGTATTCCAGGGCACATCACGGTGAGACGAAAAATGAGGGCGATAATTGGTTTTTGTTTTTCTGCAACATGTATTCAAAAAGAACTATATATGGGGAGGTTTTTTTTTGGGATTTTGAATATGTTTATGTAGCCTAAGCTATGCCAGAGTAAATAATTATGTAGCGTGGTAGCCTACGATGTCTGTTGCATATAATAATAACTAATATATATATTTCCATTGTATGTACCGTGTACTGTGTATGCATGACATATAGCTAGTATGTATTGGGTACATGCATGTCCCTCTATGAGCCTTTACGTTAGGCAAGGCAACCTAAAATTCATTCATCAGCCTAAAGATTTAGGCAATGTCAAACAAAAGGCAATGCAAAATGCCAACTGTGCTAGGAGTCTATGGCCTAGATTTAGGCCTTGCTGGTTATGAGACTGACGAATGACGTAGGCGAGGTAGCCAATGATCCCACTGAGAGCGGCCTAAAGAGCGAGTGCATTGCACTAGCACTTTCATGTGCTGCTGAGTTGTCAACTTCACAACACGGCGCGCTAGTTGAGGCCGAAGGCGGTCGGGATCCGGGACGAGCCTGAGGTCGAGGCGATCACACCGCAGTTCACTGATGATAAACAACGTGCTGACATGTACAGCTTCAATTTTTTGCGGACAAGAATCAAAGCCACCACCCTATCCTGTAGTGAATTGGGACACCCGCGGTTTAAACACCGTCACCCGTCAATCATTGGCGCGTGCAGATTTCTGTGTAGCGATATCGAGGTAAAAAGTCAGTCCAAAAGCCGACCCAGATGCGAACTAGGACGCACAACAAACCATCACCCATCAACCGTACCGTTGACGCGATTAGAAAAATCAGCGTGCTTCTATATTTTGTCGAGAAGCGACCCCGCAGACAAAAATTTAAGTCACGCAGAGACTGCATGACTTACCCAGATGGACACTAACATATTTAGATGGCCATCACCCATGCGCACATGCGTCAGAAAAGGGTCCGATAGTCGACCCTGAAGGCTAGCAGAAAGTGCGCTGCACTACGGCAGATTACGCAATCGTCAACAAAAAATAATATAGCAGACGGAGCAAAGGACGGACGCACTGCCACGCAGGACCAGCTCCGAGGACGACAAAAATACGTCAAGGCACAATCTGCGATCAAGACTGATGTCACAGGGCGTACGAATTTGGCGTGTGAAATAAAAAGGCAGCAAGGCTAAAAACGACTTAAGGCAAAAATATCAGCAAGACCCTCCGAAGTGCGGCAGATTGACACAGATTTGATAAACCCATCAATTCCAATCACATATCTTTCAATCAGCATGCCAATTGAAGCAAGTGTCACCGGCACAGTCTCATACCGCCTCTTATGAGGCAATGTCTTTCAATTGTGCCACTTGAGGCCGACTGAGTGCGCAAGACAACTTTAAGAAGAAACAGAAGCAGCAACAAGGAAACTGAGCTCCAAGGCGTTTGACTAACAGAAGCATCACAAAAGTGTCTAGATTACTTACGCATGTAAGCATGAATTACCCTAACCGATTCACAGGTGTGATTAATGATTAATATTTCATTAATTATTTTAATTAAGTCGACAATGCCGGACAGTAAGAATGAGCTAGGCTATGAATAATCAACGACCACTGATTTGAAATTGAAAAGTCTCAACACTAAATTTGAAAATTATTGTATTTTCAATCAATCTAGAACGGATGGGAGACTTGGATAGAATTATAGTACCGGTTTGACAACACTTGAGTGCTTCAACTGCGACACTTATGTTAGCAAAGTAGGTTCAATTTAGTAGCTGGGGAGGAGCACCCTCCAGTTATGCGACGCATTTCTCCTTCCAAAGTTGCAGGCGATTTAGGGGCAGGACACGACGATGGTTAATAAATTATTTTACTGATTTACACACTTTACAACATAATGTAATTTGAGTTTTTAGAAGTTTATTTTCAACTTCTTTTACGAGTCCAAATAAGAGAAAAGTGTGCGCGATGCTACATATCCACAGTTGTGATTGAGATAATCATGTTTTACACGCAATCAATAATTAACGATCTATAACAATCTACATTGTGTTTTTCACTAGTACACCTGATCATTGTACAAGTTGTGAAAAGAAGGACTAGGAGTCCATTATCCACATTTATCGGTTAACGGCTGGAAGCATTATCTACAATTAGCTGGAAGCTTATCTACAAATCAGGACCTGCAAGGGGGAGACACAAGCTAAGTCTCAGCCCAATCAAGTTGTTGTTGATTTATATTTATATATTTATATTGTTGTTAATTTGTCGCGAGACAAAAAGCATGAATTACAAGCAGGAGACAATCATATTTCTCATTCATCAACATTCTCGGGAGCAGGGGAGAGCCCGATCGAATTCTCATTCATCAACACCATCGGGAACAGGGGAGAGCCCGACCTTGTTATTCCTTTATCGCCAGATAAAAAGCCCGAGTAACAAGCAACCGGTTACAAGCAGCAAGAACGAGCAAGGAGAAGTTATTAGTTTGTTGACAAACAAAAGGACCGAATGACAAAAACCCGAATGTGACCGGACGGTATAATTGCATCAAGCCACGCATACCGGCTATGACAGCATGTGATTCAACATAATATCTGGAGACATCGACGACAGAAAGGAGATGACATTTTCCATACGCAGATCTGTGCCGAAAGTATCGAGGACAGTGTATGCCCAGGTTACTTCGCGAACGAAAGTGGCAAGTACTTGTAAGGTTGGCAAGCATAGTTTTTGTTTCATTATCAGCAACTATAACCATTATATCGCTTTTTGTTAGTTTATTGGTGGCCTACATGTATATGCATAATTGTAGCCTAATTCAGCACCGATCATGTTAGAAGTTAAATCGGATCCATTCATGTTTTATAAAAAACATTGGCTCGCAGTCTCACAGACTGTTGTAGCTATTGTTGTACATCTGGAGAGTTTAGTCAGTCCCATCGATGACATATTATTGCATCAAGATACTAGACTTCTCTGAAATGGGCTATTTTTATCCAAATTCCTGAAGAATAATTTATATCACAAGTTCTACTTGAAGCTTGAAATAATTATTAAATTAGCCCTTCTTAGGTTTTGCGATAGGATAGACCTAAACACTATCCAGACATCCGGACCCAACATTGTCTGTTTTGTAGTTAAAGTGAGGCTACATTTGTCTACCAATTGAGGATTGAAGAAACGAACATGTTTTCAATACTTTTTTGTTTCTAATGGGCCTAATCATGGGTCATATACTGTGTCATGAGGCGCACACACAAACAAAAAAATCAAAGGGTGTGATTTCTTAACAGATTTTTGACCTTTTTTTATGTTGCCTAGGCAGTCTAGTTAACAATTTCCAGGGAAATTATATGGTTTTGTTTCAAATCCTAAAAATGCCAAATGTTAATATTTACATTTTTATTTTTATGGAAATGGAGTTCTTTTAATGCCGATTTACTTTTGAGTCAGGTACATAAGAATATCTGGTAGTTATCTAGACAATCTATTTATGAATTTAAAATCTTTTTCAAAAAGTTGCACTCGCACTAGGCTCCTTTTAATATGAATTAAACTTATTAAGCTAAGTGCCATCGAACATGAACGGCTGCACCATGCGCCAGAGTACATTGGACCTTCCCGCGTTGTGAGAAACGTTGGTCATGTAAGATAAGCACAACAGAACAGCATAGCCCATCACATGCCTAATCAAAGTAGGGGCCTAAAGTGCAGGATATAGTAAGCCAGGCGGAATGAAAAACTAATTTATAAATCATTGATACATGTAGTCCTATGTGGTCTATGTTGTATAGCATTCGTGTGAATGCGGGTCTAAATTATGTTATATTGACGAAAGTGGAATAACCATCAGGGATGCTCAAATTAGTTTTAAATTCCAAACCACATAGGCAATTAGTGTTGGTATCTGAACAGGTTTAATGACTAAAAGTTGCTTTAGCCCAATTTATTTATAATTAATGAGATAGCCTACAGGATTTTTCTGCATTGATGTAAGCCTATTGATTTTGACATTTAATCAAAAGTTTTTCAAGTATATTTTTATCTTTTAGTGAACCCAGAGCGAATTATAATGTACAGAATTTTTTAGTCTTAGTTAACCACGTCCCACCCGCAGCCTCAGGGGTCTGGGGAGAAGTTCAATCAAATAAATGTATTTTAAAATTACGTCTGTTATTCCAAGGCAGCAAAAAGTGTGCATTGCGGTCTGGATTCTTCTGATTTTTCTAAAAAGAGTTCTGGATAACAAGACAAATTGGACCTCATAATATTCAATCTACAGTTAAATGCCTGATGTAAATTGATTTTGTCACATGTGCAGGTATTAACGAATGCAACAAAGTGTTCATCATGTAATAGCTATCACGCCAAGAAATTGAAAGTAAAATATTAGGACAGAGGGGGTTCACGCATCCTCATGTGCTATAGCGTTATTATAATGAAGAGTTAAATAGTATATAAATAGATGCATTTATCCGATAGAATTATATAGAAATTTTTATTCACAATAGCTTTCTAAGCAATCTGAACTGTTCTGGTTAATTTTTTTGGACTAAAAATATAGTCGCTGCTTTCAACCAAACAGTGGCGGCAGTGTTTTATCGTTCACTGGACATTGATTGAATAAGCAAATCGTCGCATTGAGCTGTTCAATTATTCGATGCTTCACATTTTAAGATTTTATAGTATAACTTTGATGTTACATTTGTATTATTAAAGTAGTATGGTCATGGTCTGCAGACGGTATATCTGGTCATCTGACATAGCAGACACATGTAATTCGATAATTTAATTATTAATCTGTAGATTAATTTCAGCTTTCATATAGGCTTATATATATATATTTAACTATTAGTAAGTTACGTTTTAATCTGGTTATATATTCATGTACTTCATTTGTTGATGTGTTAATATGACCATTGCAAGTCATCCGTATTTTATTCAATAATATCTATGCGAGAACTGTGCGTCAGCGATACTAAACAAAAATTTGCCCTGTTTCCATTTTATGGCACTTTATTAGGCTAGGGCATTTTTGTTTGATTCGAGTATACTGCTGTGTTTTTGATGTTGTTATGCATGTACGGCACGTGCTGTTGCTGCTACTGCCCTGTGCAATCGCTCTTGGTCTACTGTGCTGCGGTGCTACGTGCGGGACGACATTTGCCCCACGTGCCAGCTCACTTGAGCCACATCGCTCGCTGGCGACCACGCAGTTACGAGGGTCGCAGTGACGACCAAGCTGCTTGAACATGCCGATGGGACATCTTTGATGTGACCTCATCAGACCGTCACAACTGACGACTCACGACTTGCAGCGCAATCAAGCGCTGGCATGCATGATCACGCGTGTCAGCAGTCATCAACAGCATAAAATATATTAATTTAAGCACCACTGCACAAGGTTAAGCAGTATTCAGTTGATACAAATTAGCTATCAATCAGCATAGCAAGGCATAGAATTTTAGGTATAATGTAATGAAGACAATTATTGTTAATAATTTAGACTAATTTTCATACAAATAATACAATTAACGTAAATTAGTGGACAAATCGATCAGAAAAAGCAATCATCCTGCAATCATGAGGGATTGGCTAATTTTTCAAAATTATGCGAAGGGAAATAGACTAAAAGTGATCCAAATAAAGATAGCCTAGTGATAGAATTAGTTTACAAGGGCGGAAAATTGTTGCAGAGTCCTTGTGGTATTTTCCTTCCTAATGTCAGTCAATACCTCAAGACCTTATGCTGCAACTTGAGTAGGGGAGACACTGTAATGAAGTTGTATTCTATAGAGAAATAGGTTTGTACTAGTTACACAATAAAAAGGACAATTGTAGCACTGCCACCTGTAGCGGTCGGCAGTAGCGGCCTACAGACATCTAACTGTTGTCCTGGCCTATAGAAGGGGATGCAGCAGTTGTTCTAGATGGAACTACACGAGAAACGGAGATGGAAAACTCGACGAGAAATGGAGAGGAGACTTCATGAGAAACCAAACTGCAAGATTCTAAATTATAAATATATGACTTAACCTCTTGAGTTGTGTTTCATGAAAGAAAGTTCATTAAAGTAAAATGAAGATAACCAATAAGCAGACTCCTTGATCGTCAAAGAACATCTTCAATCCAACACATCTCATCTTCATCTTCCTACTCTTCTTCTTCCTCTTCTAAAGGGAGGGTACCATACTTCTGCGGCCGGACGAGCCATTCTGCGAGTTTCAAGGTTCCCCAGGACAGCAATGGATTCCATCCAACCTAAGAAATAGAGGCCGGCGACTATCCTAGCAGCACACCCAAACCACCCTCATACGCTGTCCAGTTCAATAGGGTCTGGTGTTCAGATAGGGTCTGGTGTACTGACAGGGTCTGGTGCAGAGATCTGGTCTGGTATAGAGATAGGGTCTGATGTGAAGATGGGACTGGTGTAGAGATTGGGACTCGTGTCAGGTTATATGTTCTTCAGTCATCCTATCGGTAGCAATAAGCAATATCTCGAGTACAAAAATACGCTACCAGCTAATTAATAGACAAGTAAATAAATGGCATCGTATATTCTCTGATGTACATCTGATAGTTGCAGGGTTTGTCAATAGAAGAATTTGTCATAATAATCTTAGAAAAACTTCATACCTTTGGTTTAGTTTCTTGACAACGCGCCTTTCTGTCCATGAATGAACCGCACTACTCTTGTATCTGCTCTTGCCCTAGCTCTCACTCTTGCTCCCATCCTTGTTCTCACCCTTGCTCTCACTTGGTTGTTGTAGTGAGTGACGGATTTAACTAAACTAACTAACCTACTTTTTATCGTGTAATCTGTTAATGTCCATGTTTTCACATAGGTTCACACGTTTTTGCCCGACCTGATCATGACTGGTCACTCCACTGAGTGACGGGTGTGTCACTGACTAAATGACAGTGTCACTGATCGAGTGATTGGTGGGTTGCTGAGTGACGGTGTGTCAGTGAGTGACAGGTGAGTAGTTGAGTGATGGTGTGTCGGTGAGTGACGGTGTGTCACTGAGTGATGGGTATGTCACAGAGTGAGAGGTGAGTCGCTGAGTGACGGTGTGTCACTATGTGGCGGTGTGTCACTGAGTGACGGGTGAGTTGTTGAGTGGCGGTGTGTCACTGAGTGACGGATGAGTTGCTGAATGACGGTGTGTCACTGAGTGAAGGTTGAGTCGCTGAGTGGCGGTGTGTGACTGAGTGGCGGTGTAACACTTCGCAGAGTGTGGTGGAGAGACGGTACGACCACCTCGCTGCTATCTATCATCTCTTGCTCGACCGCTGTCGGCGACAGAGGAGACAGGCGGACGCGTCCCTTGCTGCCCGGGACTCCACCGTCCTCCACCCGGACCTCTCCGCTGGAGGAGAGACCCCTGCAGGGACGTCCAGGCACCAGGATGTGCTGTCCAGTCAGCAGCAGGATGGGCTGTCCAGGCATCAGGACGTGCCGTCCAGTCAGCAAGATGTGCTGGCCAGTCAGCAGAGGTGTGAGTGGAGAGTTCTGCTCAGCCCCCAGCGGACTGTGCCCCGGCCCCCACAGCATAACTCAGGGCAATGGGCAGGGGGGCAGAGCGGTGGAGGAGCGTGGGGGCGCAGACCCAGTCCAACACATCTCAGCTCTGCAGTGCAGCACTGGAGGAGAAGTGACGTGAGCGATCATCTAATTGGTTTCAGGCACAGCTGGGCTGCTTCTTTGCTTGTTGGCTATTTTTCCCTGCTTGGAGTTCGTTTGCAGTCCAGAGCTCTAGGGCGTGTCGCAAAAGGCGTCTAAAGAATGAGGAGTGGTTCATTGCTTGAACCTGAAGTACTGAACGAGACTGTCATATTCATTGAGCATTACTACTCGTATACCTAAATCTTGAAAATCATCTTTGCTTGTCTATGCACAGTCAAACTGGTCTTCACTTTGCCGGACACTGTGAGGTGAACTGGTTCTTTGCTTATTGAAACATAGTCAAGTCTCTTCAAAGTTCTTTTCAACTTGCCCTCACAGTACTTGTGCGCTATCGGACTCGTGTTCTTTGCTTGTTCAAACATTATCAAGTTGGTTCGTTGCTTGTCCAGACATAGTCAGGTTGATTCTTTGCTTGTTCAGGCAAAGTCAAGTTGATTCTTTGCTTCTTTAGACACAGTTAAGTTGGTTCTTTGCTTGTCCAAACACAGCTGAGTTCATTCTGATATTGTTTGTTAACCTTGCATGCTGTTCGTATTGCAGTATGGGCGTTGCCTACTCTGCTCTGCTCATGTTGTCCATGTTATGCTGAAGGCTGAGGAGTTGGGGCTAAGCCTGGACTCAGACTCAGAGGAGCCATGTCCCGAGGCCATGGCACGCTACCTCAGCATGCGTCGACACACAGTTGGTCTCATTGCGGGGACCCCGTACCCCGGCCCCTGCATGCGGCAACACGACCCCTCCTTGCTGCGACCCCTTGCTACTGGAGGCGCCTTCCTCCCGCTGGTTGTGGGAGGGGGCACCGGGGGCTGCCCACCCTCTATCTGCCTGCAGCACGACCAAGCAACGGGGGGTGCAGGGGGAGGCGAGGGGAGGGAGGGCCCCATGGAGCTCGACTCCCACTTGCTGCAGCCACCGACCCTGCTCTTCATGCAGCCTGGTGGGTATCCACTACTCGTCGTAGGTACTTTCTACGCACAATAAGTACTCTCTACACGTAATGGGTACACTGTACTGTGTGTACAGTGTACTTTTTGTTGATACTTTTTGCGCACAGTGGGCACTCTCTATACACAATGGATATTCTCTCTCGCGCAGTCGGTACTTCTTAAAGGCGGTGGATATGCTCTGCGTGCAGTTAGTACCTTCAACATACAGTGGATATTCGTGACTGGATATCAGACTAAAACCTCCCTATTGATAGGCCTTTTACTCTGTGACAAGTTTGCATCATCTAGTGTTGTAGTCTCTGCGGAGATTGTACATAAAAGGACGGACAGTGAGCGTCTATTGCTGAAGCAAGTTCCTAGGATGATTTTTGCATGATCTTTGATACCTTACACCTTTGGCGTTTGATCATTGTTATTGCCGTGTTAGTGCAGATTTGAGTCATGGTTTTAGGGTTTGGTCGGCGCGCCTCAGACGGGGGAACAAACCTGCACCTGTTGCAGCACCAGGTGGCAGCAGCGGCCGCCTTTAAGTGTCAGCGCGCCAGCAATGAGCGCATTTCTCAGGTATTGCTTCCCAACTTTGTAAAGGTGCTTTCACATTGGATCGTACCCCCTGCAAACCGGGGACTAAAGAATTGGCTTGCAGCCCAGAGCTCCATGGGCGAGTTGTAAGAGACGATTAAAGAAGGGGGAGCAGTTCTGTGCGGGCTCTCTTGCACAGAACCGGACTGTATATAGTCTTTGTGCTACACACTGTCCCTAAAGTACAAAACTCAAAACGAATTCACATTGGATCATCAGGGCTGTCTTCTCAGAAGTATTCTTACCGCAACACGCCAGGAATCCGGTTGCATGACCTGATGTGACTAAATCATCTTCTTCAGCGACGCTCGTCATCACTCAAGACGCGTCTTCACGCAAGCAATGATTGTATGTCATATGCATGGTGGTTATCGGAAAGACAGTGGCAAGACTACGAAACGACGCATTGGATTCTTCTTTGAAACAGCCTCATCATTTTGTTCCCTAAATATAAAAAAATTCACTTCATGTAAAGCTGCGTATTTTGTGGTTGCATTCCCTGCCAAGCGGGGTAGGTCATTTGCAGCCACGGACACAAGCCGCGTGCACTGAGCCCACGAAGGCACATCGGGAGCGTGAGAGACCTTCAGGGGAGGAACAATTAAGCCGACATTATAATAAAGAATGATGATATCGGTCCAGAGACCTAGGGGCAAAAACTGGCTCTACCTCCCAGGCCCTGGCGGGTTACCCCGCAGCCCCGCCCTTCTCTCCCCAACCACCCCGCCCGTCTTAGCACCCCACGTACCCCACGTACCCAGCATCGTCTCAGAGACACTCGAGCGGGCCAAGAGCACACAGCTGCATCCGTGACTCCCTTTTTGGAGCCACGTTTTACAGGCCGGCTGCCCATCCTAGAACCAAACCAGCCTGATGCTGGCAGCGGGGCAGGGCTGCTGGGCACAGTTTAATGTCTGTCCTGGACATGTGCATTTTGCAAGCAATGCAAAATCCAGGTCTGACTCCATTGTCAGCCATTGTGCTTGTTAAAAGTGAAGTTGGTGCTGCAGGGCAATCCACTGGTGCCTACAGCCACAGTTGCTCACACCCTGACCGAGCCTGTGGACGAGCAAAGCTCTGAGCTCGACACTGACCGTGATGCTGTCGACAGGTCAGTCACCTGCTCACAGCCGCTCCTTTCTTATTCTCTACATCCGTGTCTTATGCTGTTTTTGCTTTGTTTTCTTTAGTCGACCCTAGCATATAGGCCAGGTCTATGTGCTCAGCCATCCATGTTCTGGCTTGACATCAATGGGGGAGTTTATGGCCTTTTCAGGTTTGTTATCTCACTTGAATCCTGAACTTAAGCTGAGTTCAGACCTTCCTAGAATTTGCAGATTCTGCTGCATGTTAGGCTACCCTTTCAGGCAGCAGGGATAAGTGACACAATTTTGTGACAATTTATTGCCCAAACGACCTCCCGGCCGGCTGTGTCTTTCGCATCTCAATTAAAGTCACATTCAGAGCAGGAATCGAACCCCGGACCTCTAGGACAACAGTCCAGTGACAATACCACTAAACCACGCAGGCTAGCTGCGTGGACTGTTACGCAGTGTCTGTTATGCCCAGGCTCACAGTCGCAGAAGAAGTGAAGTTAAAAGTAATTTTTAAAAGTTCTTTCTTTTGGCTTGCAAACACTAATCTTTTAGATATAAAAAATTTACCAATTGAGGCGTACAATAAAACATGCGAGTACAATAAAAAATAGATACAAAATATAATAATAAAATATTTAGCTTGTGGATTATCATCATCTGGTTGTGTTTCATTGCTCTGTTCACTGGCAGTGAAAATAAAAATCATAAAAAAAAGATTATTTAATATCTAGGACTACCGTTACCATGTGAATGAGATGTTAATTCCGCCCCTACAAGCCGGGAAACAAGGAATTGGCCTGCAGCCCAGAGCTCCCCGGGCTGTCATAAAAGGCGACTAAACAAGGGAGAGCGGTTCTGTGGTGGCCCTCTTGCACAGAATCGAACGGCAATAGACTTCGTTACTCATGCACGTTTCTTAAATAAATAAAATCAAATCATGAAGCATACATGTACACTGTGCAGGTGCATGCAGCATATGTGGCGCCTACAGACGCAGATGCATGCTGCACACAATACATGGTGCACACATGGGCAGGTATGTGCACATGCGCAGGTACATGCGCAGCAGGGGTAAGCGCTACACCCTCGCCCTTACAACACCGAGTTCAGAGCTGCCGCCCGAAGAAGTGCAGCAGCGCCTTGCATCCAACACCTTCAGGAACCCCCCTCCCCTGGGCCAGAGCCCCCCTCCTCTGGGTCAGAGCCCCCCTCCCCTGGGCCAGAGCCCCCCACCCATAAATCAGGCCTGGGGGCCTGGCCCGACCCTGAGCCAGCGTGGAAGTGGGGGCAGCGGGGGGGGACTGCTCAGTGCACGCAGTATGCTCAACTTACATCCTCATTATTTTGTGCACTTGCAATAGTACGGGTTATTTTGTACAATTGCAACGTTAAGACGTCATTGAAATCGCAAACTTCAGTGAACTTTGTTGTAAAAAACTTCTACAAACCATCTAACACAGTTGAGGAAAAATACTCCAATCTAATGGCAAAAGCCAAAGTTAGTGAGTGAAAATAATGTTCTCTGAAATGAATTCGTCGACTGAAATCATTGTATCAAACATTTAAAATTGATCCTAAACGGATTCATGATCAATTTTAAATGTTTGATACAATGATTTCAGTCGCAAATTTACCATCGATATCTTGTAATAATAATAATAATAATAATAATGGGCTTAGAGTCCGTTTCGGCATCTAATGATGTCATCGGGGACCTCCCTTCG
>JAQIWG010003821.1:0-17155 GCA_034695025.1 Chamaedrilus cognettii | reverse complement strand
TGAGGAAAAGCCCTCTTTTACTGGACATCTGTATGCTCATGGAGCTTGGAGTAATGTCGATCGAGATGGAGCTATTTTGTCACACGTCTACGGAGTAAAATTGTCGATGTCTAGTGGGAACACTGATTCGGGAAACTTTGAGAAATAGGCCCCAGGTCCTGACCTTGAGCTTCTCGGACACATGAGCGACGTCCGCCGCAAGAAATAGTCCGTCCGATTTGCGCCGGGTCCGCTTGCCCTTGGTGTAATAGTACGCATAGGACATGACTGATGGCTTCGGAGCTCGCGGTTTCGATTATTTGACGTGTAGCGCTTTCTTAGTTGAGGTCGCTGTGTAGCGCTTTCTCGACTCAGCATCCACCTACGGAGTGCGTTGGAATAAAACCTGACCCGCGACCTCCTGATTTTACTCAAAACCCTCAGAATAACGGCAAAAATCCGTCAAATCCAACCCAAAACTTTTATTAACAAGCGCCTAAAAGTGACCAAACCGTTGTTAAAGTTTAAGGTTTACAATAACGGCTAGTCCAAGTGATAGACACAAAGAGTTGGCTAAGCGTACATTTTGGCCCCTGCTCCCTTGCAGGTTGTTAGTTCAGTGAGATCGTTTCCAACAGTCACTAGGTCTAATAATAAAGGTATTTAAAGGTTTGTCTTCGTTTTGTTATTGAAGAGGTTTCTGTGATTCATGCGAGTGTGACGTCTTAATCGATTCTCCACTAAAGATTTGCGAGGCTGGCGTGAATCTTAGCATATTTGCAGTCTATAATCTAAGCTACTTCTTCTTTCGTGTTCTGCCACATGGCAGGTCTTTGGTGTTAAAACCTTCTACCCTAGCCGATCTTCGGCCCTTCTCTTCATCTCTGCATGTGCGTACGATTCCTTCTCGAACAGGTCATCCTATTCGAGAAGTCGATTTATCATCCCGATAATTGACCTTCTCGGTCCTCTCTACCCACCCATTCTTCCCTCCATCATATGTAGGCATACAATGTCATGTAAGCAATCTCACTGTTACAGTCAGTTACTAGACCTAATCTACTGTCGTTGTCGGGACTAGTCTTAGCCTACGATACTTTTACAAGACATGCATGATCGCTTTAGACTATAATGTCACATGCTTTAATGCACATGCAAACTAGTTGTCACAGTCAGGTACCGTATTTCAAAAGCATCATGGGGACGCTCAAAAGCGAGATCGAAACCCGTCCTTCAAAAGCGACATTAAATTCGATCGCTTCGATTCACTTCGTTGCTCAAAAATCTTGTATTAGAAAGCAACGTCTGGACAACCTCGAATTGAAAAAAACCGACCTTAACATTAATCCGCGTAAAAATTTCAGCCTTATAGCTTCATTGAAAGGTTATTTAATTGAAATGAAATAAAATTGTAGGCTGATTTCAACTTCAATCAACATTACATAAATCTCGGTCAGTCGACGCCCTATTAAGAGTTTCTTCAAACTCAACAGTACATCACCCTATGCTTTACATACATGTATAAGTAATGATAATAGTTACCACACAACACGTATCAACAACAACGAACACTGAACCATAAAAGTCATCATTTGCTGACAGCATTGAGTGTGCAGCGTCGTCGTCTTTGGTCAACAAATGCTCCAAGAATCAATCGTGCGGCAAAATTAAATAAAACTCATTAGCTGCGACCCATCCGATACTTCAATCTGTGTCATATCTTTTCCTTCTAGCAGAGGCGTCGGCACGGTGAGAGGCAGCTTTGAAAATGAATATACACTGTTAAGACTGGCGTCAGAAAATTTCTGTCTGCACCCCCCCCCCCTCCTTCAATCCCCCCCCCCCTCCCCACCTCTCCATCCCGGTCGCGAGCTCTGCACGATAGGGAAAAGTCTTGTAACGTTACACCGGATGAAATTGATTTTCCCCCTCAAGGAAATTGAAGCATAAGTTTGGAGTCCAAAAAATGGCATCTTGCTCCCCAAATGCAAAACCGTGTCGGTGTCGCCCCTGCCTCTTAGCACTTCGCTCAATCATCCAAACAGCTCATCAACATTTCTCAGTTCGTTCAGACGACTTTTCTCGCAATTCAACGCGTCTCGATGGAATCCGGGGAGCTAATTTTCAGCAAGTGAATATATTCCTGCGAACCGATAGCGATCTGCGATCTATACCCCGAGCGATCGTGATCCAGACAATAGACGCCTTGCGACAAGTATCCAAACGTGCCGGCAGTCTGCAACGTTAAAAATATAATTATGGCAAAATGTGAGAAGAAGCTCAAAGATCATAACTTATGCTGATTTTTAGATTGGCTACTTATATATGAAACGATCCTCGTTCATAGGCACCTAGCCTTTTTCACAGCTCTTCGACACTTGCTCTTCAACGACACTCCACACATCCATCTCGCCACCATTAACCAAAAGAGATTAACTGCTGTGTCCGGTGTGGACCTCGCTTCAGAATGTCCTTTAGAAACAAGGGATATTTGAACAAATAGCAACAGGTTATATTAAACCAGTAAATTTAATTCAATTGAATTCACTTTAATTCAATTTGTAAAATTAACAATTATAAAAATGTCAACTCTATTTAAATTATTCAATTTCAATTCAATTTGAACAAAAAGCAATTGAGCAGTCAATGAACACAGAAGGCCTAAGCTGAGCCTAACGGAACTAGGAATGGGATTAACTTACGACCCGGACGTGTCTGTCAATAAGTCGTACGACGTTTTTCGCCGTGCCCCCGGTAAGAATGTAGTCCTCGCCCAGCCACTGGGCGCAGTAGAGCTGCGCACCAAAAAATTCACTAGTAAATTGAGTCAACCCCATTTACAGGTAATATAATAATAAAAAGACATGGTAGCTTAAAAACTGTTCATTGCTTCGATGATTCAAGTTTTGGCATGCAGGGTAGAGCTCGATTTAGTTTCCAGAATTGATTGCATTATGAAATTCGCAATATGGTCAAACTATTTTCTTCAAAAGATTGATGAAATATTTGCAACGTCTTACCTACAAAAGTAAGATACGAAAAATTGCTAATATCATCGCGTGTAATTTGACCTAACAAAGCAAATAGCCTGTGAACGCAATTAGTTTCCAGTTATAGAATCGTAAAATCGTACGCTTACACGGCTGTCCAGAGATGGATTTGTAGCAATGTCGTGAATCTTTGCTCCGGTATCGAAGTCCCAAATCTGGTCAGAAAATAAGCACTAGATTGAAGCAGTTGAAAAGTAAAGAGTGTAAATTGATCCGCGTTTTCCTCGAATGTTAATTTAAGATGAGTTTCTTTCCACCTCCTCCTCCTCCTCTTCCACAGGAGAGAAGATTAATATGTAAGCGTAATGCATGTATGCAACATACGGCATGTAGCAATCACTGTAAATGCCATGCTATTTCGACAGTAATTTGATAAGGTTTGTCCTTTAACGAGTCGCAATAATGACAAAGCGTTGTAGCCGAGTGGTCTAAGTCGCGGAGCTCAGATTACAGGCTTGACAGCGAGTCGGTTCGAATCCCGGCCGCAGCAGAGATTCTCGAGTCACTTTGTGACCCTCCGCAATGGTAGTCTAAGTTCGTCCGTCCTACAGTAATCATCCATTATGGTGGAGTGCTGTAGAGAGAAGTTGAAGCTGGAGATAGTGTAATTAAGCAGCTGTTCGTAACGCGCCTAAAAATCATTACACTCTGTTTGGTTGCAATAGGCGAATAATCCTAAAAATATAACAGCACGCAAATTAGAGAAACCTGCAGAGCATCTTTGACGCGATAAGATCCAGTCAGAATCTGTTTGTTATCCGGATCGATGTCCAGAGCATCGCCACACACAAATACTCCAAAAATTCGCCTGAACAAACAACACCACAAACAATTAATAAAAGCGATTAATTAATAAAAGCACTCACTTTGCTGTATAATAAAATTAACAAAGGGAATTACCTTAAAAAGAGTTATTGTTGTTGTTGTTGTTGCTGTAGCCCCTTGCGGGAAAAAGGTGATGCCCCATTGCACCAGCTGATGGTTGCTGGTGGTGATTCCATCGTAGACTGGTACGCATTGTAGGAACACTTGCGGCTGAAGAATTTTTAAACCACCTTGCCCGAAGTGGCTCGATATCTTTTTACCGATGCCGGAATTCGAATCCACAACTGCCCTGCACTCGTAATCCAGCGACTTGGATCACTCGGCCAAAACGCTTCGTCCTGCCCAATGGTAGCAGCAGGGGTTGCGGCTACAGTTTAATGTCGTGCCCGGGACTTGTCCGTAGACAGAATTATTGCTACAGTTAGACAGATGAATTGATCTATAGCCTGTACCGTTGTTTGCATGTAACAAATATAATATCCAACATTTCAAATGTGCGGCAGGCTAAGAATCTAATGCAGCCATTGAAATAATAGTAAATTTGAAGTAAAAGCTGTGAGGTTCAGTGATCAGCAATGCGTTAAGCTATACATGCATGTATTGCTATCATGTCTACATTGCTTTTATGCATGCAAACATAGTATTCTGTCGACCAATGTGTGCCGCACTGGTGACGCACTGAAAATAAGAAATTGTCATGCAAACATCAAACGAAAAAACATCGTTTTCCTGAAATGCCGACGCGGAGAAAGTGCAGCAGACTATATGCGCCTACAGAATTCGATTTTTTTTAATGGATTTTAAAGAAATGGATATTTAGCCCCGGATTCAGTTTTTTTCAAATACCTGAAGGAGAATCTATCCCGCAAGTCCCAGTAGTGGACCGTGTTGTCCCAGCCCCCCGTGATGAACACGTTGGGGTTGAGCGGGTCAAACTGCACGGCAAAGTTTCGACTCACGTGACCGTCCATGTGCTCTCTGCGCTTTCTGCACAGAAATACGCATAAATACGCATAAATACGCGTAAATAAGCATAAATATGAGCACAAATACAATACGGCAACGGTATTCAATAAGTGTCATTTGCTGGTCAAAAAAATGTTCAAAATTGCTCCGCGGGCCGAAGCAATTTTTAAACCGCAATCTAGGCAATAACGCTTAATTGTGTATTACATGAATTATATTTCTGCAAAACAGTGCGCGCCCTGTGGAGTGGGCCACCTTTTTACCTCCCCTCACTAACTTTCAAACTACTTGATCTACGTAAAAATACAAAACGAAATTGGATTCTCAAATCTGAATCACGGCTTTATTCAAGCATTGCATTATACTAACGTAACATCTGCAATAATGCAACTCCCTTATACTAATGATACAAAAAACGCCCAAGCCGCTGCTTACGAGTGGTCGTGCGTGTTGACGCTTTGACCCGTCCTCACGTCATAGACGATGACCTGCGAGTCAGACCCCACGGTTGCTATGCGCTCGCCCGTCCTGCTAAAGGCTGCGGCGGTGGTGGCCTTACTGGGGCGCTGATCGGCTATGGTGGCCCTCATCGCTCCAGTCTGCGTGTCCCAGAAGCGCACCAGTCCGTTGGAATCTAAGGGTAAAATCCAACGCATGGGTTACCCCAGCAAGTCGGGGAACAAAGAATACACTTGCAGCCCAAAGCTCCCCGAGTCGTAAAAGGCGACTAAAGACGGACTATGATATGAATATTATTATTATTGTGTTCCCAAATCATATTCCGCAAACGCGCATGTTCGGAACATGGCTGGGAACCCGACGTTGAACACGTAATGTAACACTACCTTTGCACGTAATGTAATTCAGCCTTTATGAGTTAAATCAAAGAAGAACTGCATCCAAACGAAGGCTCACATGTGGACAGGAGAAGATTAGAGCTGTGCAGTTCGTCGTCATACATGGTCGGGCAGTATCGCAGGCAGGTCACCGGGTACTCTGCGTCAACTTTCAACTTGCGGAATATGCTTTTTGTCGGCGCTAGCTGGTACATCTGCGGCACCACAACCGGTGCCCCTTGCCAAATTTGACACTAAGTCATGAATTTTCCAAAAGAAATTAATTTCTGCTCAAAAGGTGTAAACTTCTTCAAGAAAAGTCACAAAATAGCTTCGAACACAAATAGCTAGTGAAGGTTATACAACGAGCATTGGATGCCTGTAGTTATATAGGCTATTAATGAAGTATCCATAGGGTCCCTTTCAACCATGCATATTTTGCATGCAATTTTGCATGCTATTTTGCATGCAGCCATGTTAAGACGACCGTAGTCATGACAACAATTTCCTTAACTGGGTTTCATGCACGCTTTCATGAACCCAGTTAAGGACATTTTACATTGTAATTTTCTTGACAGGGTTGCATGCAAAATTGCATGAAAATTGCATGCAATATTGTATGTAAAATTGCATGCAAAATATGCATCGTGGAAAGAAGGCCTTAAGAACTGGCAGCAACCGAGAAAAGCGTACGAAAATGGAGCCGTCTGCAAACCCCACCACGACCGTGTGTCCGCTTGGGCTGAATCTGAGCGTCATGGCGTCACAGGGTCCCTCGCTAAAGTTGCACGTATCAGAACATTAATACAATACAATACAATATTGTTTATTCCGTCGAGGAACAGAAACACACACTATCAATAATATACATAAGGCAAAGCTGCACACAATTATGATCTGTTTAACATAAAGGGTATTAGGCCTACACGTTTCTAACGAAACGCTATATATAACACCCTGTACTTTTAATTTCAGTAGAAAAAATGAAGTTGCAACGGTTGCCAGTGTGAAAGAGAAGTTGATTAAACAAGGTGCCAACAAACAAACGAGAATAATAAATAAACGATATCGGACAGTCATAATAACGTAGAAGATCAATGGGGTGACTAGCACGGGGCCCAAGCCGGTTAAGGCGAACGACTCTTAAAATGTTTTACGCTGCAATTTAATATAAGTATGGCTTGTTCAATGTTAGCTTAGAGTCTAGACACAGACCGGACGCCGGCGATCTCCGTTCTCGATCTAGCAGAGTTGTCGTTTCAACCGCTGCTCGCTCAATTAAATAAAATGATCGTCACTTTTCGCTTTCGAAATAGAGTCAATGTACTTGAATGCAACGTTATCGCTTTCGTTGTCATCCAGTCCGTTAATGGCGATGTTGTCACACGGGTTGGACGTTTAGCGTCATGAAGATGACCGCAGGAGCTGGGTTTTACGTCCGGATGCCCTTCTTGGGTGATTCCGCTGATTGGCAGTTGCGTTATAAAGGAGTGAGAGTGGTACAGAGGACCTAGGAGACCTAGAACAAAGGAGAATAATACATCAAATAATATATATAATATCAATAAACAATGCCTTAAAGGATAAGTAAGGGTTAGTAATGGGTAAAAATAAGTAAGGGATAAGACTAGAAACAATTCCGCATAGGCCTAAGGATGACGTCCGACAGAGATGCTTGGGCTTGGAGAGAGCTCATTCGGCCCCATCGTCACTCACAGAGCTGACGGACGGACCAAAAGAAGAGAAGAGGGGGTGGTGCGTGCACAGGGCAGATCATCCTACAGCCGCTTTTAACTTCAAATAAGATGCGGTTTATTTCAGACTTGGGAACAACAACAAAAAGCATGAGATTAAAACGTGACAAGTCAAAAATACAGGCGCTGAGCGGTCAATCTCAGCGCAGACTAACGTGCGCCATTCAGTGTCGCCCACGTGTACAATGTCATGTAGGCTACAATGCACGGCGGATTTCATAATAGCTGCTATGTGAAACTATCCCAGCAAGTCGGGGAACAAAGAATAGACGTGCAGCCCAAAGCTCCCAGGGCGAGTCGTAAAAGGCGACTAAAGGGGGGGGCAGTTCTGAGTGATTCTGTGGCGGCCCTCTTACACCGAACCGGAGTTTAATAGTCTTCGTCACTACACACGATCCTTAAACTCTCAACCTCACGCTACAGGTATGTGAAAGTCATAAGTGCCTTAGAGTTTAAAAATTACAATTACAGCGCATATAACAATGACAAACTTACATAACCGATCCGGAAAGCACAATCCCCCCCAATTCCGCCTCTTCGGATTCCTTGTTCACGACTCCCGTGCTAGAGGCGAGCGATCCCGATGTCTTCAGACCCTTGATACTGGATAGCTTGGACACAGGCTTGGTGACGCTCTTGTTGGTGAGCACAGGAGGCTTCTCTTTCACGATGGCGTCGAATGACTCGCGCAGATAGGCCAGCTGGTGCGCGAACTGCGCGGCAGAGTTGCGATCGTCTCTCTTGAGTTGCCTGTATAGGAAGGCGAAGGACATTTTGCCTCGAGCTGCTGGAACTGGCGTGGAGTTAAGAATGCATGCAGCGAGTTTAGCGATTCCTTTCTGGCGTCTTCTTATTTCAGAGTGAAAGACTGTATCAGTTTATCATGGGCGACGTAGGCTCAGTAATAACAATCTGTCCGCATTCGAGATTCAGTTCATAGGCTAATGAATCCAACGCTTAACTTAGGCCTACAACATAAGAATTCTTCGAGCCGGTACCAAGGGCGCAACCGCAGGGGGGGTCGGCCGGGTCATGACCCCCCCCAACTTTTGGGATGACACCCCAACTTTTAAGCACAGGGGTGGTCAGGGAGATCATGATTTTCCCAACTTTTTGGATGACCTCCCCAACTTTTAAGTACAGGGGGGGTCGCGGGGTCATGATTTTCCAAACTTTTGGGTTGTCCTCCCCAACTTTTTAGAATGCCTCTTTCTTTTTTTGGTTTAGGAGGTCGGTTCATTGCAAATTTAGCAAAATCTTGTTGAAAAAATTCTGTCAGCACCCTCCCCCCCCCCCGCTCGTGAGCTGTAGAGCGTTCGTAAGGCCCGGACCCCCCGGACCCCCGGACTCCCTCAACTTTTAGACCCTGGTTGCGCCCTTGGCTGTACCTATAGGCAGGGATAAGTTTAGTAGGAGTAGTACTCCACAAACGACGTTTTTTTGAAACTCTACTCGAATTAAGAAATGGGTAGGAGTAGCATTACTCGTAAAAATGGACTGGACGATGGAGGAGTGGCCTACTGTAGGCCTACTCCTTTTTTGAAAGGCATAACTCCTGTTTTATAAGCAGTAGGCGAAACGCTGCTCCTATTTTGTAAGGGCTAAACTGAACTCTGCCTATGGGACCTAAATAACTGCTTTCAACAGGCTTAAATTAATTTTGCAGTGGCCTAGCGCCTACAGCTTGCTTGAGCTTGCTTTACATCATGCTAATTTTAATCGAATGTCGTTGCCCTGCAATGCAGAAAATTAATGTTCGTCTACAGACTAACGTTAAAGTAAGTAAGCATTACCTTGTAGTCGAGAATGAATTTTAAAATGACGTAGCTTATAGGCCCAGGCTATAAATATGATGTAGATATCGACTACAGTTACTGTAGTCCACTGCTTATGAAGTCATGAGCCTATAGTACTATGTTCTTTGGAAATACATCTAACTTAGTGCTCAAATGAAAGAAGCTGCAAGTTTATCCCAGTGCGCGGCACCAGAGAGATGGGAGTCTTGATCCCCTGCACTAATTTAACAATTGTTTTTCGCCTGTTGGAGCCGCGGAAAAAAGTAAGAAGTGACCCCCCACGGCGATCCTTCTCACATTGTGTGATGGATAGATGGCCGGAAAGCTCAGCCTCTCCCTACCGATCTCACTATTCCCGGAAATGTTCAAGATTGTTGCCATTTAGCCCAGTGGTGTCAAAGTGGCGGCACGCGGGCCGCATGTGGCCCGCGACCCCCAAAGTTCGGCCCGCCCGAGGGTCGAAATTTTAGCATTGCAGTTGTCTGGTATTGATCAAAGTTGTACGATGTTGACTGAAGTTGTCCCATTTTGATTGAAGTTGTCCGATTTTGATTGAAGTTGTCCGATTTTGATTGAAGTTGCCCGATTTTGATGAAATTTTCCGATTTTGATGAAATTTTCCGATTTTGATGAAGTTGTCCGATTTTGATGAAGTTATCCGATTTTGATGAAGTTGTCCGATTTTTATGTTTTAAGGATTGGGGCAGTAGGTTGTCATTCGATGATACTTTCATTCGAAAGATTGATCAGAAATTTTACACACGAAGAGCTCAGCCATATTTAGGGTTGCCAGCTAGACGTCCCTTTTTTTAAGGGACGTCCCTTATTTAAGGCCATTTGTCCCTTATTAAGTGCATATGGGACGCCAATTGTCCCTTATTAGAGCCCCGGGCTTAAATTTTTATCATCTTTATCAGTCTGAATACAACTAAACTGTCTTTTCTTAAACATTTAACCTGTAAAGTTCTAAATAATATCTAACAGCCTAATCCTAGAGTCACAAATCATCCATATTTGACTATGGATCTTGTTACAATAGCGCATAAATCGCTGGACAAAATTTTGGTACTCAAAATGATGCTATGTAGTGAAAAGCATGTTTATGCAAAGTAGCAAAAAAATTGAATCGTGCGTGCTGAATATTTTGCGTCCCTTGTTTGAACGATAAAAATCTGGCGACCCCAGCCATATTCCATTATAAACGATTCGAAAATTTGTAGTCAACACATTTTCGTGAGTCATTTTGTCTAAATTATGCTCGTGTGAGAAACGTTCAGACAAAATAAAGTTGCCAACATTGCTACATGTACGTTTTGTGCATGTATGCCTACAGCCAATCGGCAAGCAAGCGGTCTACAACGTCAGTCACTGCTGATGTTCAGAGACTTCTTCTTGTTCACATACACATGACAAAAGACAGAGACGCCACTATTTGGCTGCTTGATCCATGATTTGAGATCAAATTGCTGCCACTCTTCGCGCATGCGAGTCGACGGGTGATTATCGTCATAATCAGGACGACAACGGCGCTCCTCCAGTAAAGACATAGACTACACTGCATGTGCAGACTACACGCCATAATTAATTATCTGAGGGTCACGCGGATAGAACCAAGTCTTCTGTCGCGTGAACGCGAACAAGAACACTTTGAACATCAGATGTGACAAAATTTCTGAACTGCTTGTTGCGACTTGGTCTGGATGCATGCACACAACACGTAGCAGCTAATGTTTAAAACTTTATTTTGTCGTTAAGTCTTTCAAACACGCACAAGCTTGAAAAAATACTCACTTTTTTACATTTTTGTCAATTGGCGTTGATGGCTGCAGCTGTTGTGCAAAAATTTCCCGTTTGGCCTAAAACTTTTTGCACAACGGCAGCCATTTCAACCACTGCAAATTTCAGGCCAAACGGGAATTTTTCGACAGAGTTATGACAACGTTTCAAGTGTTTCAATTTTCATCGGGACACGGTGTAATTCTTCATAGCGAGCCTACAACGTAGCCTAAGTTACATGTACATTGTACATGCTAGAAGGGTATGTTATATCTACGCTATAAATAAAATACACTAGCATTCAAATGGGCGTCTTTATTACAAAAATATATGATCCGCATGCAGTCAAATGCAATATCAAAATAATTCCCAACACACTGAAGAACTTTTACAAAACGATATACGAGAATTTCATAACAATGTTAACAATGATAATGGCGTTGGAATAATCTTATCAAATATAAGTAAGCACTGTAGATAACAAACATAACGAATGCAGCATCACAAGTCATAACTAACAAATTAGTCAACAGGTGAGTTATATTAGAATACAAGCAGTAAACGGAGTGGCGTACGATATATAATAGATAATAATAATCATAGTTTTTGATGTCCATTCTTCTGCGTAACAGGCAAGTCATGCCGTGCTCATGTTAACACAGGTTAAACGTTAATATTGGAATTTGAGCTGGGTTTTTACAGCCGGATGCCCATTCGGTCGCCAACCAGAATAGCAAATTACCCTGGATGATGTTTATCAGCTAGCGACACTTGTGTGTTTAACAGCCTTGCTGAAGGACTTGTAATGCATAATTAAATAGTTGCCGGTGTCACCGGCACGGAGACTTGAACTCAGGTCTCTTGACTCTCTGTCTGGCGCCTTAACCACTACACCACAGCGCGTCGCTGAACGGGCCTACATTCTGTCAACATTTTGCACAATGTGAAAATATTTCGACACGAGAACAACGTAAAGTTAATACAGAGCATGCAGGTAACATTTTAAAGTAGCTTTCTAGTAGGTTCACTGCCCAGTAATCCATGTACTGGCCACTGAGGGTATTAGCAAACGCTTTGGTATCCGAAATACAATTTCAAGTCCATTATTTCATAGACAAATTTACACAGAAGCGTTTCACAACATGCCGATAGTGATATGATAATTGCTAGAGAGATTTCTACAATCAGGTATCAGGTCTTGACTTTGGTGACGTTTGCTGTAAAATCTGAATTTTTTGCTGCATGCTATTTTAGCGGATCTGCCTCTCAGATAATTTGCTGAATTAATTAACGCGTTTTTGAGGCTTGCCTATTATAAATAGCGTCAGTAGCTTTAATTAGCTGCATGTAATTTTTGCGAGTTTAATCAAATCGCGAAATTCGCAAAAATTACATGCCAGCGAAAATTTCATCTTTTACAGTATTCAAAATCATAGGGGTAGATTAATTGTGGACGTGGCCTACATTCATGATTTCATATGCAGTCAATATCTCATCTTTCGATAACAATAATGACACACTCAAGACGGCACACTACTACACCTAATCTTTGGAATACTATCTCTCGGTATTTTTGGCAAAAATCCGCTGCATTAATCCAACCATTCTACTCTAAAAATTAAGTTGGACATTCCTTTATATCATGCGCTACTAGCCGAATAAATGTAACTTTCATGAGGTAATATCATTTTGTAATACAGAACAACGTCCAATGAACTCGCTATAACTTAGCATGCACTGTTCTATAAAACATTTACGTACAATGCCTGTAGTGCGTTCAGCAAACATTATATCAAGTCAAGGCAAGGAACATTGTAGCGAACAAATTACGTTCGGTAGGGAAACGGCTTCAGGACGATAACACATGTGCATGAGTGCATACCAATATTCAAATGGTATAACACCATCGCGTAAATATTTTTAAACCACGGCTCAATTAACATTTCCTAATGTCTGTAATCAAACTTAAAAAGGCATTCGCAAAAAATTTACAGCATGTATTTGATTGCAGAGATATTCATAAACATTGTCTGTTTAAAAGCCCATGGACCAAACTCGCATTCGATTTGGAAGTTAAGCTCGCACTACTAATTTTTTTCTGAATCCCAAGTTGGGTAGCAATTAATTTTTAACATCGTTACAGCCTTCAATTTTCACAAAATGACGCTTTTAAAGACTCCTAAAAGAAATTACAACAAATTTTCTTTTGTCACCCATCATTCAGACTTTGAGCAATAGTCTAGAACATAGATTAGAACAAAGCAGCCCCGTAGCGTGACCATCCTGAGCGGAGGGCACAAATTTTAGCAGGGGGGCAAACGTTTTGGAGCAGGTGGAGCAAACAGCACAAGCTAATGTTAACATTTAGAGAGCAGGGGGGCAGAGGCTCCCAGTAAGGGGGCACTGCTCCCCTGCCCTCCCTCACGCTATGGGCCTGGAACACAGTTCCACGGATGCTACCCGTGCAGGCCGGGGAACAAAGAATTGGCCTGCAGCCCAGAGCTCCCCGGGCTTGTCGTAAAAGATAACTAAAGAAAAGGGGGAGCGGTTCTGTGCCGGCTCTCTGGCACAGACCCGGACTGTATATAGCCCTTGTGTGCTACACACGGTCCCTAAACTACAAAAAACAAACAAAGCAAAAACGGATGCATGTAAACCATAAATTAACATTTAGAGTGAGCAATTAATCTCCAATAAATAAACGCACATTATGTGCCAAAAAAAAGCATAGTGCACAATGCATACGTGAATGCACACATGTACTGCATACAGGCCTACACGGACGTACTGACATCACCGTCACCCTCAAAATACATATATGCACAATTTGTTCATCGGCTAATCCCTCTCGTACTGGTCCCAGAAGAATAAACTATTTGTGGTGGATCAAATACAAACAATGCAATAATTAAAGCACGGTTTCAATAGTTAAAGAACGGCAAAGCGGTAAAACTGTCAATCAACCATTCTACTCGTGGGAGCTTACCTAAAACATTTATATCTATAGAAGCTACGCGTCATAATTATTGAGCTAGAAGATGAAGTAAACGGCTACAAAAACGATACAAACCATATTTTGGATGACACCAATTTTCCAAATCCACCTGCGCTGAACATTAAACTGAAAAGTTACAATTGACTCAAACGTTGAAGTTAGTTTTAACTCGAGCTTAACGCGTCCGCGTAGCGTGCCCATATGTATTAGTAAAGGAGTAAAAACTTTGCGTTTTTGCTAAATATTATTATTATTATGGCGAATGCATAATTGCGACACAAAAAAGTGACAAATTACGTTCTAAATAGCAAGTTAATAATTATTCATATTCCTTTCTCCCGAATATAGACAATGATAATTATTTATATTTCCTTCTTCTTAACTTAGCATAAAGAATTAATGCATGCCAGTGACATTTAGCCAGTGATGGCTAAATGCAAACTGGTCCGGCATTATTCCTTCTTTTCCAAGACCGTTGTTTCATGAAAACAACTTGCGCTGTGTTGCATACAGCATCAAGAATATAATACAAATCGTGTAAACAACAAGGGTTAAGAAAATAAATAAAAATCTCTGGGCTTAACCAGTTATTGATTATTTAATTTAAATGCATTGGCAAGATGGCGCTATTTTCGGGATTTTTAGAGCTCTCAGTGCAGTAAGGTGGAGCGAACCAGCAAAGCGATTAAGGTATGGGCTTGCCTTAGAAATGGCTCAAAACAGCCCTTGCATAACACTTACATATACAATTGAGAACGAATCGATCATAACTTCACAAACAATAATCTCCGATGACAATCAGTCAGCGCCATATACCATAATACCGAATGGATTACCATCGCCGTCCAACGCCGTTGTCAGTGTACCATGAGAACGAATTTGGGCCCCCAAAAGTCAGATTTTTACCTCATAAACATTCTTTTTTCCTTCCATGCACAACCCACGACCAGGGGGGAGCAGGGTAGTCGTGAAACTTTTCAAACTAAACATCTCGACGTCAATGGTGGGCCTCCAACCCTACGACTGGCCCCCTCAAAAATAATGACGAAACATCATAATACGACTTGATCCACAACATTAATGCTTTTCTTCAAGTATAGACCACGCCACAACCGTGGCCCCCCCCCCCACTCGGCAGCGGATCGCGGGGAGCCTTAACGCCGGCCATGCGGCAAGCCGTACGCGTTGATAAATACATGACTTGCATTCTCAAAGAAAGCTTTTACGTTAATTGTTGGAAAATATCTGTGCGGCAGTGTCCTCACTTGACTTGACCCATTTTGCTCAGCTGATCTGACAAAAGTGCTCGATGATGATAAATATTGATCGATAAAAAATATGTCAAAATTTCCTAGATATATTTAGAAATTTTTCTCTTCCGTACTTCTCTTCCATACTGCTATTTTACCTCTTAAAACGGACTGCTTGACGATTTCTCGATCAGACCCTCAATTGCTGAGAACACTGCTGCGCAGCCAAATCAAAAATCTTAACTCAAAGATCAAACCGACTGATTAATCCTTCAGCAGAAAGATGGCAGAGTTGTAGCTATTTATAGCTGAATTTGAACTCTGCGTGCGTTGTCGCCAGAGTATACTGAAGTAGCTTTGAGTAAGAAGCTGAGATTGCAAACCAGGGTACAACGATGAATCTGTTTACACTTTGCTGCGGGGGATCAAAGTGGCAGGGAATGTTTTATTCTGCTGCAACGCACCTGCAATTGCAAACATATAGCAAGTTAAAGTGTTATTTTTACTCCAAAATTAACTAAATCATTTGTGTACAAAATATTTTCAATGTTGATGATACCGAGTAGTATAAGTACCATGACAATTTTTTTTAATTGGCTCAGTAAATTTCTTGCTAAAATTATATATACACGCAATATATAAAATACATAGAGAAGTTCATTATTATTATACTCTAAGTTTATGTTTAGTTTATCAAGCTTACTCCAAAAAGATTTTTAAAATGAGTGTGTTGCCAAACTAGGCTAGGATACATGCCAGAGGGAAACTATAACAATGCACAAAACAGTACTCAGCGCATTCAAATCGAACAACGAGAATAGTCAAAACACAGGTCTTACAGTACAAATTCTCACTGCATTTCTAAGGAAATAGGCTGGTCGTGCTCAAGGCTATTTTTGGATTATACAAGTTATGCTACACCTGCTTGAAAATGTTGTCATACACAAATCTCCGACAAAAAAAAGTTGTCGCAATGTAAAAGCAATAAACATGATAAAAGATTCAGAAAGATATTGCAACATCTTTTTTTCTATTCACTGATGTTGAAAAAATAGAAAAGAAATGTTATCGTTATAAATAATTTACTAGTACAGCACCAATACACAATAATTGCTGGTAGAAATTTAAATACGCTACTAAAACAGTCTAATACATGTCGATGAAGAGCTGATAAATTCGAGACATTAGCATTCCTAATGAAACTGATCGGGAGATGCACCCTGTGTTTGTCAATTAGAATGCAGCTTTTATAATGAAACTGATCTGACGATGCAAACTATGGGGTTGCAAGTTTTGATGTAGCTTATTATAACATTATTTATTTATTTATCGTTACGTATTCATGCTGTGTGTTTTCTATCCATTAATGTGATAAAACAAAAATCCATGTATAAAAAACCGAGACCAACAATGAGGTGGCTGGACGAGATACGAGATTTCAGAAAAATGACAATCCAGAAGTAAAGAAAGCAGTGACTTTATTTTCCTAATCATCACAGCATCCGGCGACGCGTCACGTCAACGCGGCGACGTCATAGGACGCATGACGCCATAGTAAGCTTAATTTATATGCTTGAGAGCGCGTCAAGGATAGATGAGCAAGATCAAGAGGTTACCAGAGATCATTCGCCACGTGATTCGCGACCTGACAGTGCAACTGACAATTTGATTAAAAAAATTCGAACAATGAAATCTAACCCGGCTTGCAGATCCGATTGATGCGGTACTGTGTCGTTCCAGTCTGGCTGTACGTATTTTCAAAGTCAAGGTCCGTCAGCTGCGTGTGCATCCAGCAGCTGGCCGTCGGCTTGGAGTGGATGTCAAAGTCGACCGCCACGCAGCTCACGACCTTTGTAATAATAATAATAATTATTATTATTATTATTATTATTATTATTATTATCATAATAGTAATAATAATTTTTGTT
>JAQIWG010003820.1:0-17157 GCA_034695025.1 Chamaedrilus cognettii | reverse complement strand
CAAGGTAAACAAGGTAAACAAGGTAAACAAGGTAAACAAGGTAAACAAGGTAAACAAGGTAAACAAGGTAAACAAGACAATAATAATTATTATTAGATAAAATGCAAACAATAATTTTCAGCAAGAGTGACATATTTAAAATAAGTTCGATTGGTCACACTGCACGAGACGGAAGTAGAAAAAGCGACAGGAATTTCAGCCAGCCATTTAATTTACAACGAAAGTAATCACTAGGCCTCGGGTTTCTAAAAATGACCGAATTTCACTGAAGGGAATCGAACACGGGGGAACCTTGGCAGCTGTGTGTGGTAAGTGATTTCTTGCAATGACCGATTATGAGTCAATTGTTGTTGTCGTTTTGTGTTGTAATATGTTTCTTAAGCATTAGGCATACTCTCAGACTGGCCTATCGTACTACTGTTGTTAGGATGTTGTAGGCCTACTTTTCTCCATAATTTAGTGTTCTCTCCTCTGAATCATTAGCAGTACACAGTACTAATAGTGAATGTAGTTTGATGGTAGCTGCTGAAGGGTGTATTTAGTATGACATGATGTATTTTACCTGCAACTCTAAAGTTTGTGATTTAATGACTAATCTATGACGTTTGTAGGTACGGAACTGTTCACGTAGCTCTTGCTGAAATATCAACGACTTTTTAAAAGAAACTTCTTCGTTTAGGGCAATTAATCGATGTGTGACATTATTCCGTGACATATGACACGAGGACAAGATGACTTGCAAAACATGCTCGACTTCCATCAACATCATCACTCGACAGGTACAAGATTTTCGAGTAAAATTTCATTAAATGATTTAACTATATTCTCAGCCATTCGTAGTATGGTATCATTTTGATTGCTTACATTGAGTGCCTTGTGGAATGAGTTAGTGAAGTTTCTGGATGTGGTCACATTTCTCATTTAATTAATGCCTTCTATGTTATAGGCTCATTCTCGCTTCTCTGCTTTTCCGCAGGATGTCTTGTCTAATAATATAACGTTGCATTAAGAAGTGCAGGGCATTTGTTGACTTTTGAAAAAGTACATCGTGATTGTACATGCAAGTTACAAATTACGGTACAGTTATTTGGTTGATGGCATATACATGTAGCTTATGATTACCGGTACCTATGGAAGAATCGTGATGAACGGTACGGAAGTACGATAAATCATGTACGAAGAATCATGGTAAAAGTCTGTCGTTATCCTCACCCCCACGTATCAGATGCTGCCATTGTGTAATAATTATTGTAATGATTTTTCAGAAACATTTATCTCCTTTGCGAGCCAATGACTTGTAATTGGTGAAGATTGAAGATGAAGGAACAGACAGGAGAAGGTTGATGCTGTAGGCGAGTTTTGAAGGTTGTTGAAGCACAAGTTGAAGCTGTGATGGGCGTGTGCAGAAGTGCGGCGAGTGCAGTCGCTACTTCTGCTCCAAGTGCATGGACCCGGAGGTGCCGCGCCACCGCACTGTTCCCAAGCTGTGCAAGCGCTGCAGCCAGCTCCTCTCTGGGAACTTTACACGCGCCGATCTGCAGCGGTTCTCTGTCACTGAGCTCAAGCTGGTACTTGTCTGCCTCACTGTCCTCTTGTCTGCCTCTTTGTTTGTCTGCTGGGGTGTTCTTTTGTCTGTCTCTCTTTTGTGTGTCTGCTTGGTTGTTCTTTTATCACCTCTTTGTTTGCTGCTTGGGTAGTATTTGAACTATCGCTCTCTTGTATGGATGCTTAGGTGTACTTTTCTCTGCCTCTTTTGGTTTCTTCTATCTTTTGTGTTTTGACGTGTTAGTATGTCTGTGTGAATGCTGTGACTGACTGTGACTCATGGTGTGTGACTGTCTTTTCATCTTGATCCTACTATGGTTCAAACGGCAAATCTTATTACTTAGCGTATTTTTAATAATTGAAGCTGTCTTTCATCCATGTGTCATCCACATATCATCCATGTGTCCTCCATATGAATAAATGTTAGAGGAAACAATTGAGTCAACAGAGACCTGTGGTGTTCAGTTCCTGACCCAGCGTGAGGTGGATACGTCGAGCTGTCGGGAGAAGCTTGACCTCATAGAGCTGGTGCTGCAGACTGGTCGGCCTCGGCCCGACGACGCCGACCACTCGCGACACGTCCAGCAGCTCATGGTGTGACATGTGACACCTCACTCCATATCGTGACCGCTATCCTAACCATTACCTTAACCCTCACCGCTATCCTAACCATTACCTTAACCCTCACCGTAACCTAATCAGTTCTCACCATAAGGTCCACGACTGTTATCCCAACCATTTATAATTGTTTCATGACACTTGTACATGTAAGCTTTGTCTCATAATTTACTATTGTGGACCTTCATTTAACTTATATTGTTATGAGTGCAGGTGTGTAAATGCACATCAGTCTACCTGCTCTGTGGTAGTTCTTTGTTACATTGAGCTGCTAAGTTTGACTTAGCGTTTGTAAACCATTACTTTTATAAACCTGGACGTGTGAGCTGTACCTGGTGCAAATACATGTACAGGAAAACTTGCGCAAGGAGACGACCGGACGAACAACAAACTCAACAGACGACTTGTCCCACTCTACCACTCGTCAGGCACGGACCCCCCAGCCCCCTGGCGGCCCATCGGGGGGTCACCCTCCCCCCTCGGGGGACCCATCACGCCCCACACGCCCCCCACGGCCGCCCAACCCGCCCTCCTACCAGTCTGTGCAGCAGCAGCAGTGGGCACAAGCTGCAGCAGCAGCCACGCCTGCGTCAGCGCCTACTCCGGTGGAGCAGCCGATAAACTTCCTGAATTCTGAGGACGATGGAAGGGATGTGACCGGGGTGGATAGCGCAACGGGGCTGGATGGGACTGGGGAGGGGGCGGCTGAGCGGACTGTGAACGGGGATGTAGGGGGGGCAGCGACCATGGGGGGCCCTGAGCGACCCGGCGTGGCCGAGCCCACGGAGGAAGAGAGTAGTGGGACAGATGCGCAGGTGAGTTGCTCAGCTGTGTGGAGCAACAGGGTGTTTATGTACTTTTGTGGCTTGTATAGGCTTAGGCTGCGATATCTCAGTTCTCAAATTGACTACTACTGCAAAGTGTTATGAAGAAGTGTTACTGCTACTGCTACTTTACAAAGCACCTCAATTTGTCAGCAGGCGAGTGATGCGGCAAACCCTGAGGAGACGGGTCCTGGTGCGGAGGGGGTCTCTGCCCCCCTGCCCACAGCCCCTCCGCCCATAGATCCCCCTGTTGCCAACACTTCTCCCACGATGCCCTTGCAGCGAGTCAAGCTGTCATATATCAAGAGCAGCGAGGTGAGAGCAGAGGGGTTGCTGCATCTATTTGTGGCGGCGCATCAGTAGGGCCTTATTTCAATTAATTCATTGCTGGTAGTTAGCTCTATTTTCAATTCAGGCTAGCATGAAACAACTGGCCTGCAGTGATGGTAGGATTGTAGTGTCTTCTATTTATAGCCTGGCAGTGTGTAGGACCGTAGTTTGCTCTATTTATGGCTTGCCTGTGTGTACGACCCTAATTAGCTCTATTTATAGCATGGCTGTGTGTAAGATCCTGTTTGTTCTATTTATAACCTAGCTGTTTGTAGTATCCTAGTTCGTTATATTTATTGATTGGCTGTGTGTTAATGTAAATCCTCGTTCTATTTATATGTGTCTGTATGTAAGACCCTGGTTTGTTCTATTTGTGGCGTGTGTGTGCAGGAGATAGAGGGGTTGAGTATCCGTCAGCTCAAGGAGCTCTTGATGACCAACTACGTCGACTACAAAGGGTGCTGTGAGCGGGGGGAGCTCGTCGAGCGCGTCACGCGACTCTGGACCGAACACTCCAAGAACTCAGGCCTCGGTAAACTTAGCAAGAGCAATCGGTTCATAATCTCTTCTGGTGGCCGAACCTTAAATTCTGTAGCTGCTGAATAGTAGACACCAGTAAATGTAACCATCCCTGCAGTGTCCCAACTCACACCCTACACAGTACACCCTGCACAGTACACAGTTGTGTTGTGTACCGCGTGTGCTGTTCTGTACCCCACGCCTAAGATTCAAGCAAATGATGTTATTTTTGATCTTCGTTTGCATGATATTTTTTGGTGCGTTGCAAGTGCATTATACATACATACACTGTTCCAAACACCTCGTGCAGAGTGTCCCAAACACTCACCCGAGACTACACCGTGACCCATATACTCTCACTCGACACCGTATCCCAAACATGCAGGCTACACTGTGCTCCTGCTGCTGTGCTGCAGACACTGAGCAGGTGTCTGACGAGGAGCTGTGTCGTGTGTGCATGGACGCAGTCATCGACTGTATTCTGCTCGAGTGTGGTCATATGGTGACCTGTACACAGTGTGGCAAGCGCATGGCAGAGTGTCCCATCTGTCGCACCTACGTCTCGCGCGTCGTCCACGTCTTCAAGGCCTAGCACCGCGGCGCTGGACACTGCAGCACTATTCACAGCACCGCTGGGCACTACTGTGCTTGGCACTGCTCTTCTAGGCACTGTTTTGCTAGGAACTGCTATGCTAGGTGCTAGGCACTGTGGCTCTAGACAAGCGACGCTAGGCACTATGTGACGCAGTCGTGCTGTGAAGTTGTGTTAGAATTTTTTTAACGCTGCGTAGTTTAACCGGAAAGTGGGAGGCCAAGTGTAGTGCACAGTTTGTTGTGATAGTGTGGGGGAGGGTTTGTCTGATATGTCTCAACTAGGATTGGGTGACACCAGCAGTGATCTATTTCTTAACTATATGTATACAGCCTCCTATTCAGTCATTTCGATTATCAGCCTACTTGCTATGTGATCCTGTACTCCCGTAATTTACCATTCCATCCATCGAATATTCACGTTGATTGCCAAGACTTTTTGTTTGCATAAATATTTTATTCTCCGTTTTCTTGCTACTAGACATCAATTGATGCTGCTTCAATGTTTAATTTTAAATTTTTGACGAGCACCGTGCAGGGCAAAGGGTGAAGCTGTGGAACTGAGCGAAACTTGAATCATTGCAATAATGCTGAGAAAGTTTTTGACGATTTAGGATCGCGGGTAAAATAGGTTTGAAATGGATCAAAAATTTATTATGAGCTTAAAGTCATCAATTTAAGGGATTTTTATGGCTCGCTATTCTATTTTTTTTTAAAGTTTGGATGAATATTACTTTGAATAGCTATGGACTCGGTACTTTTAATTTGAAGGCCAACGATAGCACCTTGATTTGACTCGTTTGCACGTTTGAATTCGATTTTTGTTGATCGTGTTAGTATGCGACCTTGCTCTCGTGTTATACGGTATTTGAAATTGAGTGACGTTGAACTGGACACTTTTTTGTGCTTGCACTGCAATAATCAAGCTTACTATCTAGTGCATTGTCGGCTGTAGAGGGTAACTCTGACCCTCCTTCTTATCCAACAGTTACTCTACAGCTTCGGTTAATTTTTATCCACTTTGTGTTTGTATACTTAGAGTTTAATGTGCCAAAGTTCGTAATTTTTTCGTTGACCCTCCTGCAATATAGTACAATTTTTATTCTTTAAAATTTTGCACCTTGATGATGAAAAAAATAATCTTCAATTCCGTGAAAAATGTAACATAGGCATGCAGAGGGATAGATAGCCTTGAGACCTGCATGGATCATGGCTTGTACAGCATTCATTGCATATATATTATATACTAGCTATTGATTTCTGCACTGGGGTGTGCATAATTAGCTTTTTTGCGATTATGCAATGTATATAGAATACTAGTTCTGAGTACCGGTACTCAAAGGCTTTGCCTGTTAACTTGTCAGTTAATATAATATATGCGCACAGAATTCACTAACCGCGAACAAATTTAGATTGGTTCCCTGTCCTTTACTGCATCTGTCAATGCCCGTTATTGCGTGAACCACGTTATTGTGTGAATCACGCAATTGTTTGAACCACGTTATTGTGTGAACCACGACGAAGTTGCGATACGTTATTTATCATTATTTGAGATCACTAGGCTGCAGAAGATTTGGCTGTAGATTGATGTTCATTGGAAGACTAAAACTGCCGCCTTGTTATTCCTGTTACATCAACTGGACTTAGAGCAAGCAGTGTTGCTGCACCATAGCACTGCTGCCTTGCTTTGATGCATAGGGTAACATGAATGAACGCAGACTGGCGCATTGTGGATTAGGATGGCGATCTTCTCTTATTTGCTGACATAGCCAGATTTTACCAATAGGCTATCTGACCAATCTGAGATATCTGGACAGCCAATCACAGGGCAATAAAATAAATCCTAGTTCACGCTTTCGGAGCGCTGATTGGGCGACGTCATGTTTTCGATTTAAGGTCTTTGCACTTAACAGAAAAACCTGCCCTTAGGGTTCAACGCTCCAACTAGAATTGAAATCTTCATCTTGGATCAGAATATTTTTATCAATGATATATCTTTGATAATGAGCCCGGGCCACAACGTTTTTAAACCAAGATCTCTCTTCTACTTGGTGTATGCGACCCTTCGTTCCGGAACAATAATATAGATATACGCTCTGTTGTCGATGTGAAAACGAATTAGTCAATTATTATGTGATGCTTTATGTTAATATCAAATATGTACGATGTATATTTTTGATTGTGTGTGATCATCCTTAGGCCTATGTCAAATATTTGTCATCTACTCGAGTCGTGGTATAATTTAATTAAAAGCTTCCCATCTTGGAAGCTTTGTTGACAATGACTATCTGTCTCATTGCCTGCCCTTTTCATTAGCATCCTTTCTTCAATAAAAAAAAAACATATTTGGTCATGACAGTATTTATTTTTATATTTATTCTTCATTTGAGCATCGACTAAAAACTGTTCCGATGAACTTAACCGAAACCATCCATTTGGATGATTTCAGTTAACCGCATCCGTTTTGAAGGGAGCGAGAGTTTGTTGGCACATCTTTGATGATTCTCCAGCGCTGCCTTGAGGCACTGAAACACACGCTTAAGCGATCAATAATTAGGGTAGCTTTGCTACACCATTTAAAGCAAAGCAACCAACCCCTGCTAACATCAACCATCCAGGCTCACAGATGCAAATGTACTGGTTTATTTATTTTTTTGATACGCATGAATAACTTCAGGGTCGTATTTGACATAAACATAGTTAATTTAATTGGTTTGGCCTAGTTCACTGCAAGGCAGCAGCATCAGAATCATGCCAACACGCATCTTTTTTTTTTTGTTTCTTTCATCTTGTTTCTCTTCTTTGTTTATTTCAATTGTTATTCTGCACAGCATTCTTGAACGCTACATTAAAACATAAAGTTGACACGTTTGATTGTTTTACTGCTTATTTATTTCTTTACCGAAAGACGCGTTAATTTTTTTTTAAACTTGTGATGGAAACTACACAAGAATTTTGTAGAATTGGAACGCTGCCAAGTTCAAAACATTTCGTTTTTCTTTGCATATTTATTTCATTATTAATTTTCACTATTGTTTAGTTTATAATTTTGCATGGTTTGGTTTACAAATGTTATGTTACTGTATGGGTTCCCATGACCTTAGAATGCTTGGCCAGTTAGACTTTGCTAATCTGGAGGTTGTTTCAAAATATCTCAGGAAAATATTGGTTTTTATTAAGAAATTCTTAAGGAAATCTTAGGCAAATTTTTTTGTTTGCTATTGGAAACTCCACACTGCCACACTCTATAGCAAATGATGACGTCACGGCGGTCGGCGAATGGATTTAGATTTTTTTTCAATCTGATTTAGCATTACATTTAGGCTTAAAGTCAGAAAGGTTTGAGAAACAGACCCCAGAGCTTGCATGTGTACACAATGGATATTTTCTGCAGTGTTTTTTAGGATGTGTTTGAAACACACTTCAACAACACGCGTGGTCATTTTATTCGATAGCGAAACTATACACCATCTGTACACAGCAGCTATTATGCAGTTGTATAAGGAAAGCAAATATCTGATGCAAAAATACGAATCACTGAACTGAACAAACTGACGCTTTGTATGTGTAAGCTGTGTAATACCATCAATTATTGAGAAATATCTAACATCGGAGAGTCCCTCTAACTGTGAACACGCAACTGGTCGCTGACTGTCTACTAGGGCAAGCAGTGCAGTCATTGAAACATGATTTGATGCTTTAATTTATGGTATTCAGCTTCCGTTTTCTAGTAAAGTTTTGCAATATACTATGAACAGAATCCTCGTATGTAAAGTACCTGTAAGTTGCATACTAAAATCTTAAGAGCGCAGTCACAACTGTTGCGTATTCATTATTATAGTGCGCTGTCTAGCACAGGTTCATATTAGAGATGCATTTGAATTCCTTTATTGACACGGTATTTGAATTGGACCTCTCGCTGCCTCTAGCAGGCTGTGATTGTAAAGCCATCCTGGGCAGGTCTCGATGTCAGATTAAGATAGTTATTCTGTCATTTGTATTGAGTCCACAGTGTCTAGAATGTTTCTAGGTGTAAGAAATAGATATTATTTTGTAAAAAAATATTCTTATTCAGATTACTTTAATCTGAATCGGTAATCAGTTTCAGATGCAGATGTTCTACTTAGCAGCGAATTTCAACCAAAAAAATTTGCCAGAGAGAAACAACCATCAGATATTGAATTCCGACAAGGATTAAATTTGAGTTCATTTAGCATTTTTTACAAGAAAGCGGATCCCAAATGTAGTTAGTTTCCAGCAGAACATACTAACAGATTCCAGCTTACAAATGTTGCGTGTAATTCTTTATTATATCAGCATCTGTCTGGACTGTGTAACGATGGATTACTATACAAATAGTATACATGTACATGGAGCCAGTGGATAAAGGTTGTCTCTGGTTTGATTGTCATCATCATATCGTCGTCATCGTTCGGCTACATTGTGAAATAAGTGATTTCTGACTAGCACCGATGTTGTTGAACGAGTTTGTGTGTAACAATTATTTTTCACTACAGAGCCTCAATGTCATCTTGATTATATTATATATAAAAAATTTTAAACGTTAATGTCAACAATAATATCGAGCACTAATGTATTCACAATATAATGTTACGAGTCCCACAGCAGCGGACAATAGAAATAGCCTACATAGATGTTGAATAGAGATTTGAAGTTTTGATCATAGATCAGTGGCACAATGCACTGATTGGCTGGATGACATGAGCTCTGATCCAAACCTCAATTCTCCATTGTGCAACTGGGCATAAGCCAACATGTACAGTTGGCTACAGGGAATGGGAGCTTGTTGATTCAAATATTGACCAGTTGTATCCTTTGCTCGCAAATGGTTGACAATCATTATGCTGTCAGCCGAGAAAAGGATGTAAGAGAAATTTTGTAATAATGCGAGCTGCACCATAAAGTCGTCATTCGAATATTCAAATATATATCGCCTAGGGTGTGTCAAATGAGCGAAACACGCGGAGATTGATCAGCCAGATTGTTGCGAGGGCTGTGTAACAATAACATCGTCGGATACATTCAATCAGCAGCAATACATATGCGTCTACTATCGGATACACACCATGATCAACTCATCAACTACGCACATCAGGCAGATGCTTGCAGAGATTTGTTAACTTGAATGGCTCTCCAGTTAGCCATGTTAACAACAGAATGGCTCGTAGTTAGACTTGTTAACAACAGAATGGCTCGTAGTTAGGCTTGTTAACAACAGAATGGCTCGTAGTTAGACTTGTTAAAAACAGAATGGCTCGTAGTTAGCCATGTTAACAGCTGCTGCTGTGAATAATCAATCCATGTCATCGCTAAGATAAAAAAAGTAAAATTTACATCAAAATTAGAATCAGAATACTTTTGACAAATTGTCATCACAATCCAAACTAGACTTTAACATTGCCCTTTCAACGCACGCATCCAAACAATAACCACGTCAATCTAAACCTTACACGCGCAAGTGAGGGAATTTGATAAATTGGTCCTGGCATTGCACACAATCCAGTCATCTGGCCGCCAATAACACGGTCACTGTTAGTCAACAAATCACATCGATATAAAACCGGAAGAATCGTCACGCGCCGATGACGTCATCGTGGAAGGAGCTAGCGATGTGGAAGGAGCTAGCGATGTGGGTGGAGCCAGATCTGGGAAGTCTGGATTGAGTTCCCCGAGTAACCACCATGTAACCATCTCACCCTTCCCCTGGCAGAGAATAATCAAAGTTCAATCACTTTTTGTTTTTGTTAAAAATAGAGCTAAATATATTCTTATCAAAAGTAATGACATGAGAATACCACAACATAGGGTTAGCAAAAGCAAAAATATTAAAAAAAGTTTAATACCTCAGTGGTTTTGCTGCATTATAGAGAAGAAAAATGATGAAAAAGGCTTCAAAATAGCGCCATGCCAGACAGACTCGTCGAGGCTCGCTGCGTGTCGAGGAGGAGGCTGGAGTGGATGCTTTGCTAAGCAATGTCTCAAAGCCAGTCACAAAGACGAAAATTTAAGTCGCAAAGTCACAATTTAAGTCGCAGTCGCAAGTCGCAAAGTGCATTTTAACTAAAATATTCGACTAGGGGTTCAGGATAGGAATTTACTTGCACTTAAAATACAAAACATTGGCACCAAGCTGGACCACCTATTTGATAAAAAACAAAATCATAAACATTAGCGGCCAAATGGAATACGTTACCACGCAGCAAAAAGTGTGCCGTAACAAAGCAAGTGAGACAAGATTGACCTTCAAGATTGACCTAACCTTCATGGCGACTGAACCCCGGAGATCAAGGACGAATGTGCCGAACGAGTCGAGGATGTTCTTGGTGCAGGAACTGACGTGGATGCGCAGCGCTGGAAACGAACGGATGCAAAGAAACATGTCACTGCCAGAGAATATCTCAATTGATAGCAAAACGATATGAAAAAGATTGCATGCTCTTAACGCTGCGTCATATATGTTTCGACAGAATCATGTTTGTTTCTGATTTTTATCAGTATGAAAAAATGACAAATAATGAAATACAGAGTAAATATGCTGTGATTTTTAGTCAATTCATTGTTTGCAATATCTCCAAATAAAGGCTGTCACATACATTCTCCGTTGGACTCCATGCGGGACGCAGTGTTGACGGTGTCCCCAAACAAACAGTAGCGCGGCATCTTCATGCCAACGATACCCGCACACACGGGACCTAGCAACAGCAATATTAACATGAAGGGAACCTTTGCTCTACAGACAGTTTTAAGGATAACTCACATTTAAACCAACGTTGAATAAACCTTGTATAATGTTACTTGAACCTGACAATTATCAAAGCACACAGCCAGGCAATAACCAGGCAATTAGCAAGGCAATTAGTGAGGCAATTAGCGAGGCAATTAGCTAGGCATTTTGCTAGGCAATTAGCTAGGCAATTAGTGAGGCATAGCCAGGCACATAGCAAGGCAACAGGCGAGGCGCATAGCCAGACCTCGCTGCTGCCAGCTTGTGTAGGCTGCATCGGCATCGTATGCCAGCTTGGCATGGTTTCTACCATGGAGAACACTCCCATGTATTATAGATAACTAACCCGAGTGGATGCCGATGCGAAGGTTTAGTTTCTCCTGCGGTCGATGTTGTATCTTGAACGACTTGACCGTGTTGAGCAGCGTGACGGCCATGCGCGCCACCTCTCGAGCGTGTAGGACACCGTTACACGCGGGCAGGCCTGACACCACCATGTAGGCGTCACCTATCGTCTCAACCTAACAGCACATAGAATGCGTTACACGCAATATACGTTACACGCGGGCAGGCCTGACACCATCATTATTGTGGCTGCTATATAACTGTCGATAATAAAACTGGTGACATTTGGTGTTCCAAGAGGAATCTGGCGACCCTTTTCATTAATCCGTGGTGTACACTGTAAGTCATTATTGAATTGCATGTTGAAATCGTGTGTACATTGTGTGTACATTGTGTGTACATTGTGTGTACATTGTGTGTACATTGTGTGTACATTGTGTACATTGTGTGTACATTGTGTGTACATTGTGTGCTTAATGAATGAATCAAATAGAATTAAACTGAATTGAAAAATCATGTATGCGTCACCTATCGTTTGAACCTAACAGGAGCAAGCTATCTTTTTCCTATTACAGACAGCGGATAATTATGATGTAAAATACTGAAAAGTCACATATCAGTAAACACTAGCCAAACTCGACAACAATCTGTTTATAACTCGCTACTGACAGTACAACAACATTGATGCCTGATACAAACATTGCAGCGGCTGTAAGCCAGACCTACCAACCTTGTAGACGTCAAAGAGGTCGATAACGGAATCAAACGTCGTGTAGAGATCATTCAACAAATTCACCACCTGCAAAACAAAAAGAAAACACATTCCTAGACAAAGATTGATCGACACTTAAAAGAAATTTGATTTGATTTCACAATCGCAGGCTTTCCTAAAGATTTTATCTGATCATACCCATACTAACAATGATCTGTTTGTAATCAAGTTGATGCGTTTAAGTTCACGTTACTTTTAGTATACGGCCCTTCAGCTTGATCAATACACACAAGTGCAGAGAACTGCTGATCAGCATGCCAGATAATGTGCTATTCCAGTTGGTGTCAGGAAGAGCATCAGGCCATATAAACCCAGCAAATAGTATGATTGTAAAAAGAAAAGATTGAGACCTGTATGGTGCTCTCTAGAGACCGACAGACAGACAGAGAGACAGACAGACAAATAGACAGACAGACAGACAGACCTGCATGGGCGTGCTCTCGGCAGACAGGGAGGTGAATCCACAGATGTCGCTGAAGTAGATGGTCACACACTCAAACTTCTCCGCCTTCACTGTGTCTCCATGCATCAGCTGCACCGCCACCGATCTGACGAGCGCAGTGATACCAACAAATACATGATTTGATGCACGCAGTGATACCAACGAAAACACTCAGTACTATTGTGCACCTGGCGACCAGTGATAACAACGAAAACATGACCTGACGCGCACAGTGATACCAACGAAAGAACTGTTTCATTCTGCAAAATTTGTGCATTGATACCAATGACAGCACTCAGCTTTAGTGTGCTGTTATTCCACATTCTTAAATGAATCGTGTGTCGCAATAGTTGGTCTAAAATAGGATTAGAATTGTTAACGCCGGATTTGAATTAGAAGATTTGTTAGACAAGCAGAGAGTTAACAAAAATCATCATCCAATTGTTCAATCGGTTGCTCCTGGTTATCAGCCACAGGTAGATTCGGTCTAACTCGTCGGTAACTCCATTAGTCAGCGATTGCTATTCACAGGTCAAAGAATCACTTAGTTGATGAAAGTTATTGCTATTAGTTATTGTTGCTATTCATCAACGACAAGAAATGAAACTAAGTTCTGTGGTTGTTATTCACCAATCAAGGTGCCACTTAGCTGATGAGTGATTGTTATTCACCTAGGCAGCATCATGTAGAGGAGGTCCTCTGCTCGTTTCTTCTGCTCCAGATAGTCTGCCGTCCTTTCCTCCACCAGCGCCTCCAGGTTGTTGGCATACTGCTCCATGCGGAAGAGCAGATTATCGAGCAGGTTCCCACTCGAGTCACCCTCCCTAAAACGCACTCATTATTTTCAAAAATCAGTCTAATTAACTATTCGGTTGACAGCAGCAGAAGTCCTGCTAAAGTCAAGCCACAAAGTGAGAGTCAAAACTAGACTTCTAATTAGCACAGCACGGTCAATTTTTAAATCTTCATTGCCTAAACTCAAAATTGTTCTAGACGTTATTTACAAAATATGACAATTTAGATTGAGTCTAGAGCAGCAGATGTTTAGCAAAACTATTTGCATCGCGTCTATCAGAAGCATCTTGCGTATGAAGTCAGAATTGTTGCCCAGAATTTTCAACAGCACTGCACTTGTAACGTACCAAAACATATTGCGCAAACGGAGATGGAAAAACATCATTAGTATGAATCGCAGAAGCGGCAACATGGTATCGTCAATCGCTCATAATAAGAAACTCTAGAAGATAGGTTGCGATATACATATAGAGCTGACAGTACTCAACGCTGCATCATTGAGTGAGAGTGAAGTAGCGGGGCGCACTTGTTGATGCGCTTGATGACGGTCTTGAGCGAGTGAAAGTCGGGTCGGTCCGCAGGGTTCTCGGCCCAGCAGCGCGCGATGATTGCGTTGAGGTCCCTGCTGCACCCACCCTCCTCGCCCAGCTCGGGCAGGGTCGGCCGGAAGTGCGGCGTCTGCCCATCACGCACCAACCGACAGATGTCTGCGCAACAAGCTTGTATAGAAAATATCAATTCGGTCAAGTCAAAGTGGTAATGAAGAGATGTAATTCAAAAAACTCGCTGAATATACTATAATATTTGGTTGCCCTTTTATTCAACCTCAAATGACAGAACCTAAATAACAAAATCGCTATCATACAACAGTGCAAGGGTTGAGAACACAGTTGAGGAGAAGTGAGGATGTGCAAGACAGATAATGTAATTTGAGGCTAATATTGTGAAGTGGACAGGTCAACCGTGAGAGAAGAAGTTCATGAGAAAAGTATATGCAATATTATATGCATTGGAAATAAGAAAAAGCATATGAGGACCGCGAGGGGTGGAGGAAGATAATGGAAGATGCTGCGAGAGCGATAAAACGTCAATAAAAATGACCAGCCAAAACAGACAGAAGAAGTATGACATAGCAAAAAAGTCGAAATTTCAAAAAACATTAATTAATATAAAATCTTTGATTGACCGGGAAAAATCTCTATTAATGACTTAAAACACGCGCGCAGCGCTCACCCTCGGGCGAGACGTCGACCTTCCTGACCCAGAAGGGTCCGTTGCGACAGAGGATCTCCTGACAGATGACGGCGAAGCTGTAGACGTCGCCTCGCTGGGACCCCTCCGAGGGGTCGGGGCAGCGCAGCAGCTCCGGCGCAGTCCACAGCTTGTCTGCATCACATCAACAATTATCTCAGTCAAGTCAACAGATAGCAACATGGCTTGAGAAGAAGCGAATTCAAACAATTCTGCGTGGCACAGCAAACTGTTTGTTTAACAACTACTCAGATAATTTTTCAAATTGCAATCATTTTTTTACGCCAGATCCTGGATGATTAATAATTATCATTGGCGTGGCACAGGGACAGATTTCCAGAATGTAATGCGTAGGCATTAGATCGACTAGTCCTACTAGTCGTACAATGTAATGCGTAGGCATTAGATCGACTAGTCCTACTAGTTGTACAATGTAATGCGTAGGCATTAGACTAGATTCACTAGCATTACAGTTCTAAGCAAACAATTTTCTCAATGCGGATAGAAAGCTATTCAACTTTATAAGATTAAACAACCATACTGCAAACTTTGAATACTGAGTTCCTACACCTGGAAGCGCTCCAAACAGAGAGCTACTTGTAGCGATTAGTTGCGATTTGTGCATATATAGCTTTAGAATAAAGCTATATTCATTCAAGCCTTTACTCAAGTTTAACCCAAGCCAAATTTAAGTATTGAAGTCAGGTTAGTGTTCTACTCGAGTTGAGCCGAGGAGAGGGAACGTACAGCGGCACGCGACGTACGCGTCGTCTACGAACTGACTCTCGACACAGCGCAGACTCTGCAGGCCAAAGTCCGTTATCTTCAACACAAACCGACTGTCCACCACGCAGTTGGAGCTCTTCAGGTTGCCATGACAACGTACCTCACTGCTGTGAATATACGACATGCCCTGGACACACAGCATTCACACATGAAGCAGTGTCAGGCAATGGTTAAACTTCAACAACTTCTGTAACGACATTTAGTACGGTGTGCCATTGCCACTCAGGCAAAGTGTTCCACATTGAACACAAAATTCTAGAATAAAAAACCATTGCATTATAGGTTTCGGCGAAAAACCCATTCCTACGATACATACACACCAACTGAATGACCAATGTTAAAAGGCAAATGCAAATAAATCAATTCCACAGTATATTTGTCAAAGAACGCGAACAATATTAGCTGTAATAATAAGGTCTAAATAATAAACAATACTGGTGGTAAGAAAATTTAGTTATGCGCACTCTGACTAGATCCTGAATGAGAGAAAACTTGAACATGCTGTCGAGCTTGATCTGATCGTTCTCAAGAACGTCCTAGAAACAAACACAATGACAACAAGAATAACAACAACAACAACAACAAAGAAAGACAAGCAAGAGTAGGCCTCACTGTCTTACAATACATGGCTTGTCAAACTGTCTGACTGCACATAATCTCACAATAACTACGAGTAATACTTCGTTGAAATGAATAAACGAAATCAAAGTGATGCCAGTATTTAAAAAATATATTTATGGCGATAAGAAATACACTAAGACTGCCTCTAATTGGCCGATACTGAACAAATAAGCACCTGAAGGCTGCCTCTGATTGGCCGATACTGAACAAATAAGCACCTGAAGGCTGCCTCTGATTGGCCGATACTGAACAAATAAACACCTGAAGGCTGTGTCTCATCATCATCATCATCATTTTCGTTTTTTCCGTCCATTTTCCATGTTAGCACAGGTTGGACGTATGTGACCACGGACACACGCCCTCTCGTGCCCCGGCCCTACTAGGAGAATCAGGAGATGAGAGGCCTTCAGGGGGAGGAAACGGTTAAGCCGACACTTAACCACTTAACGAGATGATAACAAGTCAATCCAGAGTCTGCGGGGGCCCCGTCACACGCAGATCTAGGCCCAAACTGACATCAAGCCTAGGAGACTAAACATCAAACACAACACTCTCCATACTCTGGCTCCACCTCCACAGCCCCACCTATTTAGCCTGCCAGCCGGCTAAAACGCCCTCCCTGTCTCTGATTGGTCAATACTAAACAAATAGATACCTGCAGGCTGCCCTTCTGACAGTACTCGGTAAGGATGCACTGGTTCGGCGCGTCGATGCACACACCGATGAAACGCACGACGTGATCATTCTGCAAGTCTCGCATCTGACAAATCACGACACAGCACGAAGCATAAAACCAAGCGTCAATCATTATTGACCAATAATGTATTTGACTTATGTGACGCCCATAACACAGATTCATGCATAATCCTTGTGGCTGCTTACGCTCACAGTCTATGAATAATAATAATATATAGGCTAATTTCTATAGCGCCGTCACAAGTTAAAGTAACAATTCTAGGGCGCTGTACAATCC
>JAQIWG010003819.1:0-17157 GCA_034695025.1 Chamaedrilus cognettii | reverse complement strand
TCTTGAACACAGGTAGCTAGCTACCTGTTGTCGGAGATAGGGAATTTAACACAGGTGAGCCTGCCGAAGGACGACCGTCCGCTCTAGTCTATGAAACATTGCACTGTTCTTTTTTTCTTGAAGTTGATAATTGACTTGATTGGCTGACAAATTGTCAAGCGCTATCTACTATACAATACAACATTTTTTACTGTAATTATTTTAGTTATTTTGTTTATCTGGTAAATTCTTTTGTTCCGATCAATTTTATCAAACAATAGAGGGCAAACTTCAATGCTGAATGTTGACCAACTTCAATCTTGAAGAACTCTTCAATTTATATCTTGACTTCAACTTTAATACTAAATCTTGACTCATCTTCAACATTGAATTTTGATTTCAACTTCAATACTGAATCTTGACTAACGGTTGATTGCTCGACCTCGATTTGAGTGCGTATTAACTTCGGTTCTCTTGCTGTCCCATTGGTTCATTCTTACCATAAAACTAAGCCGAAGTTAATTCGCACTCAAATCGAGGTAGTGCAATCGGCAGTTGAACTTCAATGCTGAATCTTGACTTTAACTTCAATGCTAAATGTTGACTAAATTGGTCAGATGGGCAGCGTGTTGAGAAGATCTAGATCCAGTGGCGACAGTAGCGGCGGATCGCGGGATTCGTAAGTTGATAAGAAATTCTATGATTTGAATCGCTCATAAATATTCAATACCTGCGATACTTAGTAAGCGTTAAGCTCGGACCGGTAGTACTAATCACCGTACGGAGTTCTGAGCGGCTCAGAGCTGCTCAGAGCTGTTCTCAGCTCAGAGCAGCTCAGAGCTGATCTGAGCAGCTCAGAACTGATATGTAGCAAAAATTTAGCTGCATTTATAGCTATATATAATGGGCAGTCCTCAAAAACGCGAGAATTAAGTGCAACTAAATTTCTTGGAGTCAGTACCACCAAATGCATCTAAAATTTTACGTTTTACAGTAAGCCGACGAACGTTTTACGAGTGCAGACGAAGGCATCATAAATCTTTAAAAAACTTCATTGAGGGTTGTCAAGGAGAGTTCACTGAATCGGTCACAAAAATATCAAGACAGATAAATATGAATTCTACATTTTAGGAAAGATTCTTGCTTCAAAAATTGGAGGGCCTTGTTTAATAAGGGCACCTCTAGTCAACTTAAACCCTTATGTTTTTTATTTAAAATGTACTGTGACCTCCTCTACCATTGATGTAAATTTGAATGACACGAGAGCAGTCTAATATCCATTTGACCATTTGAGGACGGGCACCCTTGAGTCGTACTTTCGCTTTCCGCCATTGCTGAATTATTACCAATTTTCTCAAAACTCCTCAATCATACTCAGCCCATTATTCCACAGAGCTCTTCAATTGATGAAAATCTAAAAAAAAATCATGATGGCATTGTCGTACACTAACAACATAATTACTGTAATTACCAGTACCGTAACGTAATTATCATTTGCAACACTATGCCCAATACCAGTGCTGTAGCTGTCTTTTTTGCCACGGCGGGACGCTATTTTTCTTTTATGAGTCAGAGCGGTCCTCATTTCACATGCTGCGGCCCTTCAATCTTAGTTCTACGTCTGTGATATCCACACTGTGGCCCCTGGTGGGACGCTGTTAGGAACTTGAGCGGCCCGGCGGGACGCTATCCCGCGGCGTTGCATGGCAACTACAGCACTGCCCAATGTCCATTAAATATTTGTCATAGAACGTTTAGAAGATGACGTCATGCTTGCAGGTTGACTGGCTGGAATTACGAGCGTCCTGTGGAGGCGGAGCGATGGCCGATAGTTTACTCGCCGGCGTACAACATCAGCTTTGCCGGCCTGGAGCGATTGCACCCATTTGACTCGGGCAAATGGGGAAACGTTTTCAACATTCTTCGTGGTTCGCATCGACGTGCTTTGAGCTTGCAGTAGTTTTTTTAATGTTTGCTAATTTGTGATAATAATCGAGGTTAAGTTTAGGTCTGATAAAGCATGCATTACGTTACGCGTGCTGTTTTTGAAATTTTTGTAGTCCAATGGCTCAGCCGTCAAAAACCGCATAGCGCGTAGTCCTAAACCACCATAGTCGATTTTAATGTGTAATGCTATGCCTGCCTGTTTCAAAATAGGAGTACAACGTGCATCTAATCATCATTTGTGGGATTCTGGGCCTGCCATTTTAGCAATGACTCTGGACATTGATAGTTAAGAAATTTATGTCATTGTGCAGTGCACTGAGGGCCTGATCTCAGTCATGAAAAAAATTCACCAAAAATTCACCAAAGTACTTTTTTTTCGCCAGGCCGTACTTTTTGTCGCCAATTTGTTACACATTTGTTACCCTTGGATGCACTGAAATATATGAAATTAGTTTTGTTGCTCTTTTCATCATCATAGAGCCAGTTATTGAGCGTCTAAGAACAAGTATGAATAACAAATTCGCCAAGGGCTTTCGCCAAATGGAAAAAAATTCGCCAACTGCTCAAAAAATTCTTTATTGGCAATTTTGGCGACTGGCAGATCAAGCCCTTTTGAGTACTCTGGTAAAATTGCACCGCATGTTGAATTTGTGCTGTTGATGTGCTGAAGTTAAATCTTTTTAGCATAGACGTCCTAGCCTGGCCCAGTAGAGATTGAGTTACTTGAATGTTCTTGTACAGAACGAGGCATGGTGGATATGAGCAGCGTCGTTGAACCGACGGAGGTCGGACGCGAGGAGCTGCTCGTCGTGCACACGACTCGCTACCTCAACAGTCTCCACGTTGGTTCCTTCTGGTTTTGTCTGAACGGTGATGGTGATGTGTAGAAATGCGAAGTGTTAATAGTTTTTTTGGATCACCAAGTTTATACGACATGTACTGCAGTACATGCAACTGTTCCTTTCACGCAAGCGTGATGGACTGATATTTGACTATTTTATATTGACTATGTTTATTTTTGAAGCTGACACAATGTTAACTTTGCCTAGTGAATTTTTTTGGTTGGTTGCGATGAATTAAAAATATATTTATTATAGAGAGACATGTTATGGTGGGAGAGGGACTGCGAAACGGATACTGGAGGGAAGAACGAAGGGCAAGAGAACTATATAAAGGAAAAGAATAGAAATAATAGATGAATTACTGTAAAGAAAATTATATGGAAATATGAAGAGAATGGCGGAGGATTGCCAGATGTGGAGAAGTTGGATGCCCGGGACCTGTCACTTGGTTGAGCGCTAGAGAGAGAGGTATCTCATTGTGTTATCATTGTGCACATGGTTCTTGCGGGTAGTGGAGCGCGAACGTTGCGCGTATAACCGAGGTTCCTCCGGTCGCCTGTCTGTGCAACGGAATCGTACAGCGCTCCGTGCTGCGTCCTCTGCGTCTGCAGACCGGCGGCACCATACTGGTCTGTGGTTCTTCTTCTTCTTTCAGCTGTTTTGAAACGCGCTGGTGCTTTAGTGAATGCGACTGTTGTTGTCAAAGAGTCTAGTCTATGGTGCACTATAAGTCGCTAGCTACTAGCTGCCGTGCTAGATAGTTATTTATACGGCCAGGAAGGCGTCAGGAAGGGCATCTGGCAGTAATAACCTAACTCTTGCAGTTCTCATCAGGGCGCAAACGCCAGAACCTCCGCGAAAACATAGACATTATCAGAATTTAAAACAAATTATACGGCTGTAGTTCCTGTAACTATTGTATACATGTTATGCAAACTGTTCCGCGTATAGGTGTGTTTCCCTAACTGTTGCGCGTGTAGCCATTATACGCCAGCTGTCACGCGTGTAGGCGGCGCGGCTGGCCCTGGAGCGTGGCTGGGCGATCAACATTGGCGGGGGGTTCCACCACTGCAGCGGCGACTCTGGCGGAGGGTTCTGCGTGTACGCTGACATCAGCCTCGCTATCCAATTCCTGTTTAGGCGACGAGAACACGTCATCAGAACCGCCATGGTCATCGATCTAGACGCGCACCAGGCACGGATATCCCGAATGTGGACAATGAAATAAATTAAATAAATATAAATAAAAGTTTGACTGTATTGCTATAACAGCCTCAGGTCTATATAGAAGCAGGCAGCTGAAAATAGATTTGGTATATGTGTTTATTGTTACAGTAGAAACGTGATGCTATAAAGAATTAAATTTTTGCTACGTGCTGTTTTTGCGGTGTTGCCTCTCAAAAATTTAGCTGCACTTAGTTTTAGCTTTTTTGAGGACGGTCGATCATATGTAGCTTCTGCAGGTAATTTTGTACATACAATTTTTGCGAATTTCACCGATTTACGAGATTCATTCAAATTGGACGCGTGCGAAAATGCAGTTACAAAAGTTCTGAGTTCAATTTTGTAGTCTTTTCAATTATGTGCTTAATTGTTTTGGTTGTTTTTATTTGTCGATCTTTTTTTTCAGGGAAACGGTCATGAGAGGGATTTCACCGGGGACGACCGGGTGTACATATTGGACGTATTCAACGGCGGCATTTACCCTCACGACACAGCAGCAAAACGTATGTACTACACACGCACGCACACTCGCCGGGCCCAGCGCATGGAACTCTTTGTCACTGGAGACACGACTGGCGCCCACGCTGGAAACCTTCAAAACTAAACTGAAGACTGAACTGTTTTCAAAGTCATATCTCTGGTGTATGCTGCTTTGTATTGAATTAACTGTTTGGGATTACTTTCTACTTTGAATTGTGAAGCGCTCTAGATTTGTCCCTGGAGTTGTAGTGGCGCTATCGAAAATCTTCTTGGTTATTATTTTATTTTATTTATTTTTGTAAATCAGGGGTAGGCTGATTTGTAGATATAGTATTTTATTTATGAATCTATTATGAATCCTACTTTGTAATTCTGTATATTTTGTAGAATACTTTTGTCCATAGAATTGTGTCAATGAAATTATTTTTATTTTTATTACTCGCGATTTGTTGGCCACATACCCCGCCTAGGCAGAGGTAGGCCATGGATACAGGAGCCCGCTTGCCCAGACCCCACAGGTTAGCAAAGAAAGATGTATATCTTTCTGTCGGAAATGGTCACTCGCGAGATCGGACTCACTTTAGGTGCGAAATAATTTTCCAAATCACACCCTCAATGTTCTCCAAAATTAGACTCTTGGATCATGATCAAAAATTATTTTTTAATCGCGATGCAAGCCTAATTTGTTGTCATGAAGGTCACAGGGAACCTGGAAAGCTTGATCGAGCTGTAAATTAAGAGGTGACGTCATGAAATATTTAAAGAAATTTTAAAAAGCTATTCAAAGTACCTGCGAAATCGCTTGCAAAACTCACATTTTTAGGCATGATCCGGGAAACTACTGGCTGGTAAAAATTGCACTATATTTTCACTTCAGACATTGAAACCAAAACTTATCCATGGTTATGGGTGACAATTAGTGGCATGGGGGTTGGCTAGTATTTTGATAGAATTCTTGGCGTAAGGAGGCACAACAAGGTATGGGGATTTGATGCTGGCTCTCGTGCACTGAATCTGACTGCTGCAACAATATGTTTATTTGTAGCCTACGCGCAGTCCTTAAACTTTCAAAACCATCGCCACTCAATCATCTTTTCTAATATCTAATTTAGAAAAGAGATGCTCAAATGTTCCAAAGGCTTCATCGTCAGCTGGAAAATATACGTACTACCTAGCAGCACGCCAATAAGTGCTAGTTTAGCACGAATACAGACTGCCGCAGATATTAATTATATATTATAAATATTATTAATTTTATTTATTGGTTCCTCTTATTATTGTTTAATGCTCTATCGCTTGCAATGAAACAAAGATATTCATATGCAATAATTGAATGGTGCTACTGCTGTTACATTTCCGTAGGAGGAATACGAAGAAAAGTGGAACTGAAGTTCTTTACGGAGGACGAGGAATATCTGCGATTAGTCTCCACGTAAGCTGCATGGTGATTAGTTGATTATTCTCTCTACTAAACATGTCAAACTACTACTCAGGTCAAATGTGCAACATATTAAATTGCTGATCACTTCTTGATTGTAGGTAATCATTCTTTTTGAATCGTATTTATTTTGATGATTTGGGTAGTTTAAAACAAACAATGATTAGGACAGAGTGATTAGATACCTATATGTACAATATCACAATGTGATACATTGTTCTACTTTTTACGGCCGTCATTTTCCAACTTTATTGCGTAATCTATGTATCCGCTCTTGAAAATATAAATGTCTATATTAATGCTTTGTTTTTCGTACAGTGCTTGGTATTGATTCAGTCATGTGGAAGGAGCACTGAACGAGTTCTTGCCAGACTTTGTCGTCTACAACGCAGGCACCGACATCTTGGAGGGCGATCCCCTCGGCGCTCTCTCCATCACCGGCCCGGTGAGGAAGCGCATCTCTCCATCGCTGGCCTGTAATTCTCTCCATCACTGGTCGGTGAGCAAGCGTATTTCCCATCACCGGCTTAGTGAGAAACTTGTAATTCTCTCCATCACCGGCCCGGTGAGCAAGCGCATCTCTCCATCACAGGCCTGGTGATAAATTTTCTTTTTCTCTCCATCACCCATACCCCTGCAGGTCGGAGAACAGAGAATTGACCTGCAGCCCAGAGCTCCCCGGGCGAGTCGTAAAAGGCGACTAAAGAGGGGGGAGCGGTCTTTGCTTGGTAAAGCCGAGGCCTAGGCACTGAACCAGACTGCAATAGTCTTCGTTACTACACACATACCATTAACTCCCAAATAGCGCCTCCATCACCGGTTTGGTGAGCAACTTTGTCTTTCTCTCCATCACCGGCCTGGTGAGAAGCTATAATTCTTTCTATCAACGGCCTTGTGTGAAACTTGTAATTCTCTTCATCACCAGCCCGGTGAGCAAGCTTTTGGCATTCTCTCCATCACCAGCGCGAGAGAGTCGACGAAAAAAATTCAGGACCAACTGCGGCAAGGGCGGAACATAAGAAGCAACGCTCCCCTTCAAATCGTGTGCAATTAGCATTAAATTGTCAACTAATTGTCAGCAAATTTCCAGCTAATTGCGGGCAAATTGCCAGTAAACTACCGGCAAACTGACGGCAAATGGCCAGCCTTTAGTAGAAAATTGAAGACAAGTCGTCTGCCATTGGCGGCCAATTGCCAGTAAATTGCCGTCAAATTGTTGGTATTTAGTCATTTCACGTCAACTCATCCAAAAAAATTAACGCCCAGAAAAATCTCAGATTTTGAAAAAATTTGCTACATGGTTCATTCGATGCAAAGAAGTGAAAATATGCTTTTGTTTTTTTTTGGTCCAACGGGTCAGAAATGACGGGTCGGTCAATTTTCTGGTCGATCCGCAGACCCGACATGTTTGAAAGGTCGTGGCTCAAAAACTATACCACCGAGAAGCTTCATCTTGGTATCATTTTTTTCAACATTGAAAGGGCAATCAGCCCTTTCAAAATATGCAATCAGCTAAATACAGCAGTCAGGGGTCTTGAATAAGATTCACCAAACATTTGCCAATCAACTTTTTATTTCGCCAGGCCATACTTTTTTTTCGCCAAATTTGTTACAAATTGTGATTTGTTCCATTTGAGTGCACTTGAATATATTCAATTTATTGCTCTTTTCATCACCATATTGCCAGTTATTGAGCTTCTAAGAACGAAGTATAAATACCAAATTCGCCAAGGGTTTTCGCCAAATGGAAAAAAAAACCACTTTAAATTTAGCCATCAGATGCGTCCCGGCCGCGTCCGCTTTAATTAATTTTTGAAGGGTTTTGGCAATGTTAATTAATTTTTAAAGGGCTTTGGCGACTTTCAATTTGGCCTTTGGACGCGTCCGGGCCACATCCGCTTTAATTAATTTTTAATGGGCTTTGGCGACATTAATTAATTTTTAAAGGGCTTTGGGGACTTTCAATTTAGCCTTCGGACGCGTCCAGGCAGCGTCCGCTTTAATTAATTTTGAAGGGTTTTGGCAATGTTACTTAATTTTTAACTACCAACGACTGGCTGTGGTGTAGGGAATCATCGAGCGCGACGAGATAGTGTTCCGGAGCGTACGCTCGCGCCGGATACCCATCGTCATGGTAACGAGTGGGGGGTACCAGCGCCGAACGGCGACGATCATCGCTGACTCAATCCTGAATCTGCGCGACAAGCGACTCATCCAAAGATCACTGGGATCCATCGGTATGTGTGAACCAATGACGTATAAAATAATGGACACAGCACGAGTCATCGAATAAAAAGCTAGGATCCCAAAAAAGAAAATAATGTCATGGTGGGTGAAACATTGATTCCAAGCGCGGGCAGACGTGTGGTTTACTCAGAAATCTTAATAAAGTTTCTTATTAAATAGCATTCGGAAAAGATTGTTTAAGAGCATTCATAGCAATTGGGTTAACTGCGTCCAGTCATCAACTAGAGACAATTAATTGAACTGATAGGCGCTCTTCTTATAAAGCTGTATAGAACTATGACAATTATATTTTATGTAGGCCTATCTGTTCAAGTGTAGGATGTGGGCCTAGCTTATATTCTACGGTTTTGACATTAGTTGAACATCATTTTATATGTTTTGCCAACTAGCGCATCATTTTAAGTAGGCGTCACACGAGTCTAGCCTGCGCTGACTGCTGGTGATGACTCATGCTGTGTCCATTATTTACACGTCGTTGGTGTGAACCGAATCTTTTATCCCCACAGCCTGCGCCATGCAGCTTTCCGTTGGAAATGAGTTTCAAAATGCTGCAAGGCCAGTTTTATTCTTTAAATTGTATAAATCTGTTATGGCGTCCGACTTACACGAGGGACCTAAATTCAGCTCGTTACAATAGTAATATACATTCAGTAGTGCTCAGTTTAAAAGTTAAATTAGTTTTATCAGCATCAATAATGTTCGCCTGATGGAATACAATATTTATATTATTCATATTTAGCACCAAGTTAGTAAAAATCTTCCGTCTTTCTGTAGGAAATAGCGTCTTTCTGTAAGAAATAGTCTAATACGTCGATAGCTCGACGAAGTCCATGTCTCGTAATTTTTTTGTGCCCTTTTGTGTGTCACATTGCTTAAATTTATTTGTATTTTTTGTACAGACGTCACATCGGCAGCTGTATTCGACTCTGCACAAGAGAACCTCCTGAAAGCCGAGTCGGACAATATCGTGTTATGATCAACGAAGCAATTCAAACTGTCCAACCAGCGAACAACAACATTCAACCTTAGCATCAGATTCCCTAACTGTGCATTCATAACGAAGTCCGTGTCTTCATGTGTTCCAGGTTTGCGTGAAAGTATTGTTGCCTCCTAGACATTCTAACCATTAAGATCTAACTATCGATTCTCTACCATTATACGCTTCCCTAAGATTCTAATGTGCTTGAATTGAATTTATTTTCAGTCACAAAGAATAAAAACATACAGTATTAAAATACACGTCACAGCAACAAGACTAAAAGGCTGTTTTTGATATTGTGTTCCTCGTACATAGTTTTGTTTAACGTTTGAACCGCATTGTTTCATCCTAACCAAAATATAATATTAAAGCAGTCCTTGATCGAAGTATACTGTAAAGCAAGAAATTATTGGTTGCACGTAATTTAGGCGAATATTGCAAATTTATCAACCTCGCGAATATTAAATGTGTGAATAAAGCCATTGCAGAAGCAATGGCCAGTCTTCAAAAACGAGAAAAGTGCAGTCAAATTTCTGAGAGGCAATACTGTCAAAATAACAAGCATAAAATTTTTTGTGCTACAGTCGTGCGATACCAGTGTACCATCAAGAGCGCTGGTAATTATCATGGATCGACAGTTTGTTTTAACTTTATGTTTATTCCGGTGTCTACGGCGATTCAGTGATCTGCTTGAATTTTTCACTCGACAGCGAATCCTGTCATTGACAGTCTTACGTGCTTGTTACTAGTTCTTTCAATGTTCTTGTTTTTGATATCTTGAGCGACATAGGTGATGCAGCAGAATACCTGCAAAACAATAAAAAAGAATAAATGTACATTTTTATCAACTGCTTAAAAACTAATTATCACGTACAGATAAATTAATTTTTTACATCTTGTTGAACTGATCGATTGATCAAAGAAATAATTTGTTATTTTAAAGAGATCTGTTATGAAGCTACGATATCTTTTTATAGAAGTGTATTTACGTAAATGCATTACAAAAACATTACGTTTACATTACGTAAATAGCATATGTTTTTGGTATTTTATTATTTCTCATATTACCTGCAAATTGAAATAACATTTAGACTAAATCACACGATTATTTAAAGATTGCCTTTTTATCAATATTTCATCATTTTAAAAACCACTTGTATATTGTTACATGCTTTTTCATGGTCTTTTTTCCTATGCTGGTCTACAGAGATGCAGGAGAAATTTTGAGTATTTGCTGAAATGCATGCACTGTTATAGTTATTCATTGATACCGTATTTTATAAATGAACTGAATCCAAGTGCTAAACAGAGTGCCTGCTTATGCTAGTGTCAACTACAGTCGACGGTGTAATTGAAGTCAATACAATATCACGCAAAACATGTAAATGAAGATTACCCTGAAGTTAGTTACACGACATCTTAAAATTCGGATTCCGAGCCATGTTCCGAACACACGTGTTTCCGGTGGACGGTTAGGATCACGCCAACGATGAACGCACGAAAATCGCACATAACATCTTCATCGTCGGATCCCGGGAAGATGGACCCGAACTCACTTTTATGCTGTAATGTAACTCCACCTTTAAAGTAAATACAGTTTTTGATTTCACCAAGTATGCAGCACGCTCACCGGTAGCAACAGACACGTTGAGACTATCGACCAATGGGTGCAGACCACGACCCGGCTCAATCACGACTAATCTGTCGCAGTGTTGCCGAGTGTCCTCAGACAAACCCCTTCCCTCGTTGCCTGTACAACAATAATTGTAGAAGATGAAAGTTATTGATCTGATGATTGACTAATAAAAAAAGAAATGTAAATTTTTCATTACTTTTTTGTTTGTTCTGATGCAGAAAATTAGAAAATCTACTAAAATTTTCTTTTAAAATTTTATACAAATTACTATTATGCACCTCTCGAAGGCACGGAAGTCTTCCAAAAGAATTTGTAAATATTACTCTATCACGAACCAATGTGAAATAACTGTTCCAATAAAAAGCTGCATTTCATTATTTATCTTGCAAAGCTTATATTGCAAAATTTATGTTAAGCAAAATCGATTTTAAGCAATATCAAAATTGCCGGCTTCGTACTAAGTGAAGTTGTAAACACACACACACACCGCATTCTAAATAATCATTGCAATTAAATAACAGCCCAATCTTTCTTCAAGACTCGATCCTTACCCAGCATCAAAACGGTGTTCTTGGTTACTGAAACATCTGACATCGGCACCAGTTTGCTATCGCAACTTGACTCCGAACTAGACGGGACCGAGCCGGCCGTAGAATTAGCCGGGACCGAGTAGGCCGTAGAATTAGCTGGGATCGAGCCGGCCGTTCCCATCACCTCCCAGCCACCGGCCCGGCACTCCTGAACACAGCACTAAACTGCACCAACTTTATCCAATTTAAGCCCTACGACAAACCAGAAATAATGCCTTCATAGTATTTTAAATTTAATTTATATCATTCTTCATCTATATAATTTTTATCACAGTGATGACTTAAATAAGAAAAATCCACAAAGCTACCATCTCAAAAAATTCTTCCATATGAAAGCTCTAACATTATAAAAAGAGGAGTAAAGAATCAAATGCAGATAATTTTTGGGGGCTGCTAATTTTGTCGATAATCAACTCGCTTGAAAAATCTATAAATAGATTAATATATAAAAACAGAATATAAATAAAACATGTATTAATATACACATCTTCATTTTCATGGCACGATCTTTCAAGGCAGTAGTATCTACCGTTCATGTGAACAAAATCGATCTATATGTAGGATTGATAACCAGAAGACAACTGAAAATATATCTCACTTTGATGAAGGCGACGAGGTCCGGTATTGAGTAGAGCTTCAGTATCTCCATCACCCCTGAGCTGGCCTTGCTCACCACTGGAGTCATCGAACAGCTGCGACAAACAACCAGCATTACCCGGGTTAAGTTTAGCGTGCGTAATACAACAAGATATAGGCTAATGGCAACTTGTACGCCTTACTGTAAAACCTGAAATTTTCACGTGCATATTTTGATAAATATTGCGATTCTGTCAAATTCGCGAAAATTACCAGTGCGAAAATAAAGCTACAGAAGCTATATGTAAGTGACATTTGGCAGTCCTCGAAGACACGGAAAATTTATGCAGCACATTAATTTCCATGAGGTGCAGAACAGGCGTAGGATTACACATTAAAATCAACTTTCCGTAGTATAGGCCTACGCAATTTTTGAAAGCTTGCGAATAGCACTATGCCTGTTTTACAAGAAGCAGGCGTAACAGTAACACTACAGCTATTTTATCAGATTACACTGAAATATGACCATTATTCTCAACTAAGGTTTTTTAACATCTTCCCATACATGCATTATAATCAAACTCACCCAATCTTGAAAGCCATATAAAAAATATAGAAACAGGACATAAAATAATTGCACATGCTCATGATAGAAATTTCTATTAAGCAATTAAAGGAAAAGTATCATCTTAAAATGCAATCCTGACAGAAAATGATGTTGAAAACACATAAGTTTCACAATTGTACTAATTTAGTTCCGTGGTACCACTATATCTAACCTTAAACTTAAGCGAAAACATCAATAATATCTATTTGTAATCCAATGATTGACAAGAAATCTAATCAAAACGATGCAGAATGATACAAAATTTAGATCGCTTCTGCTACCTGTTCTGTTGAACGACAAAAACTTGATCGACTCCCAGAAAATAGGACGATCGCAGGACAGCACCAAAGTTCATCGGATCCTGCATCAAAATTTTGGAAAAATAATTCATAATATGTGCCTTATGTCGTACTGCAACTTGACAACATTGCATACCAACACGATTAACATTGATGAGATAAGTCAACATCATTATTTTAATATAGTCAATTGTAATTATTAATGTGGCTACGATTTAGTGCTTAGAGACAGTCAAATATCGTACAAACACTATATGACAATTAACACTCTCCGATTCTAAGAAACTCTTTTCAGTTTGAGTTAGTCTGACAACTATTCATATCGGTTGCACACAGCTATTAATTTAATTTTTAAAGTAAAATATTCTTAAACTATTTGCACGAGAAGACATTTTAGAAATTGACAAAAAATTTCACTTCAGCAACGAATCTAGGCTATAGCTAGCAAAACAAAGGTGAATACCGGCTTACCTGGACTGAATCCAACACGACCCAGAGTTGTGGAACGTCGTCAGTAGCTTTAGATCCATGCACACTGCAACATGCAATAGGCTGCAATATATAAATTTTTGAAATGCACATATAAAGAAGTATCGGGCATAAAAAATAATTCAGTACCGGTAGCAAAATTTAGATTTTTCAGCAACTGATATTTTCTTTTCATAGATTCAGGGATTGAGAGAAATGGCGCCAATGGCTTCATTGCACTTCTTAACGACTGTCCATAAGGTGAAATGGAGACCAAATGTCGAAACACTGAGATTTCGATTAAAACCACACGTAGTGAACTGCATTGAATAGAGGAACTGATCAAGAGTATATGCAGCAATTGCAGCACGCTCATCAATAATTATACAAGTTTCTAAAAAATCGAATTCATTCAAAGTTAGCACAAAAAGTTTGGGCAATTCTACCTTGTCATGGACTCAAATTCTAGCGCTTCGACATCTAAGCACACACCCTGCAAAAAATCATGACATCAGGTATTTTTAAAATTAGTAAACTTTTTTTGCTTTTAGCACGTCCAATAAGCCAAACCTGCGCAAATTAACAAAATTGCACCAGAAAGCTTGAGGCTACCATACGTAAATATGATTCTCAAATCATGCTCATTTTAATCATTAATAAAAATTACATAGCCTACAATCCCTGGCATTTAAATAATAAAAATGCAAAAAAGCAACTATACAGTTCAAATTCATCTGACAATAGTGCGCACAACATATGAAAATTTATTTTCAAAACTTCCAATTACTCACTATTCAGAATTTCAGACAAACAAGATTTTAGCATAAAACTATTTTTAAAACTTTTAAAGATAACCCCTACTAGACAACCTGATGCGGCCGGGCCTGAGACAGCGAGTCGAGCGTATTCCTGCTGCAAGTCTCCACAGTCACTGCCCGCTCGGCTGCCGCAGCCAGTATCTGCTGCACGAGGGGTCGATCGGACTTGAGCACGCTCTCGAGCACAAAGAGTTTGTTAATCCGGCGTCGATCTGCACTCAGCGCAAGCAGCGCGGGGTGGACACCATACAGAATCTCACCCTCGATCGGAGGGCACCCAGCAAGTCTACACAAAAATTACACCAAGATTATGCAATCGTTAATTTGAAGATCTCAGAAATTATACGAACATATATAAAAATCTACCGATACAACTTCAAGTTCTACTCGAGGTGTAAATTATTTTTGAATGCCTTTCAATGAGTGATGTACCAAATGCGATGCAATTCCAAATAAAGCCACGTCTCAAGTTCACGACAGACTGGCAGTGCTTAAAACACTTAAGTATCAGTACACAATATTTACACTCAACCCCTGGTCAGATATTTCAGTTGAAATGCACTTAGCGATTTTGTGACTTTGCATCTGCAACTGTGGGACTTTGCTTAGCAAAGCATCCATTCCAGCCTCCTCGTCGACGCCCAGCGAGCCTCGACGAGTCTGTCCAGCACGGCACTATTTTGAAGCCTTTTTCATCATTTTTCTTTACTATGATGCAGCAAAACCAATGAGGTATTACAGATATGCTCAAAAAATTTAACATTAAAACAAAAATTTCTATGAATAGTTCAAGGAATCAAATAATTAATTTCAGGTCTCATTTCAGTGTAGAATGCCTGTGTCCACAGAGTTCAAAACTGCACAAATGCTTAAAATTTTACAAGCTAGTCTTAAAATGCAAATCAGAGAGAAATTGGCAGCAGCGCACAGACAGTACTTTTTTGGTCCGACCTTGCCCATTCCAGATAGGCCATAATTATACGCCTGTCTGGACTTGAAGCCATGACTGGAATCATCGACATAACCACGACTTGATGCATCTCTGTGATCTCTCCAGTCTAAAATCAAGCAAGTATATTTCATAGTCCGATTAATCAAACAAAATCATTTGATACCAATATTGTTATAACTTGAAACACAAAATATCTTTGTACCGCGCCGTATGAAAAGAAAATGGCACTAATTACTCGGAATTTCTTTAATCAACAACAAAACAGAAAACGATTAAATGGAGTATGTTTGACATGAGGAAGCAATAGAAATCAACCTGATTTGATGTGTCTTGCAGCTCTCAAATCTTCTTCCTCAACGTCACTGCCATACTTAACGCTCTCCCTAACATAATTTTGACTTCCAAAAGACTCAGACAGTTGACCGAATTGTTTTTTATCTCTACGTTCCACATTCCAATCATAGCTCTTTGGTTTGGTTGCACAACGTTTCCTTGAGTCCCAGTTACCATTGGATTCACTATCTCGCACGCTCCATGATTTCGGTGAATTCCTCACGTTAAACGGAGGATTGCTTTCATCTGTATCTGACGATCTGTATGAATCGCGCTTCCATGAATTATCAGATCTTGATCCATCATGCATTCTAGTGCTATACGACTGGTAACGCTCCTTTGAATCCCGCATACTTGTTGAGTCACGATCCTCCGAGAATCGCGGCTTAGTTGGGAATTTATTTCTTCGGTTACCTTCGAACTGGCTCGCATTTGCATCGACATCATCGGATCGAAACATTCTTTTCATCTGAGCTAAACTGTCCGTTCCTTGCTGGATAGATTGTCGCCGAATCGTCCTAGTAGCCAGCTTCTGTCCCATAGATCTATAAGGTCTTTCTTTACTGAAGGGCAATTCTTCTGCATCGGACGACATCGCTCCGATATTAATCAGCTGAGTAATTGGATAATACTGTTGACCAAGCCGCTGAATAGCTGCCGATGTCGTCCGAATATGTCTCCATTTTAGCATTGAATTCATTGCCAATAATTTCCACACAGGTAGCGCTTACTGCGTGGAGAAATGCTTGCTATATTTTCAAAAAAGCTTAACGCCGGCACAGACTAGGAGACCGCGGCTACTCAGTCGCATAAATAGATATGCCTACAACACAAACACCCATTACAATTTAATGCTCAAAATTCGGTTCATGACCTTTAATTGTGTATTCAGATATGGGAGTCCCCACTCCTCACATGCAACACAATATAGCACAATAAATTCAATAATATTATAGTAGTTGTGAATTGCTAGTAAACTCAAACGACATATAGGAAATGCAGAACTACAGCAACGCCTTGTGACATCAGGCCACAATATAAAGGGCGGGGGGAGGATGGGCAGGGATGGGAAAGGCTAATGCCTCCTTCCAGAAATGGTTTTTTCAAATCAAACATGCAAGGCATATTATCTTTGCATTGCATATTATCGATCAAATATCCTGAGGTTAACAACAATAAATGTTAATAGCATTAAAAGTTAAGCAAATTTCTTGCATGTATCATTTAGGATAAGACATTATATGGAGAGAGCAAAAGTTATCAAAGTTATTTTCAATTTACAACAAGCCACGGCATCACGCAAAATATAAAAATTTATACTTTAAATTGAAAATTATTGAAGTTTTAGGAATACGAACCACGTCTGGAACCACAACACCAGGAACCACAACGCGTGAATAACTCGGGTAAAATAATAGAAGTTTGCTCGTAACTAAATGTTCACTCCGCTCGCATTGATGACACGAAACAGTCTGCTCAAAGTCTCTCGAAGAATACAAATGGATCATTCCACAGTATTGTGGTCCCACAACTGAAAAAACTCAAAATACAGCTACATTATTGCTGTTACTCCTTTATGATAGCCAACAAGTCCCCACACGATAATCTGAAGCCAAATTAAAGTTTTCTTTGTCGATCTCCGCGCACAATCAACCTGAAGTGACCGTTTCTGAAAATCTGTGTTACGGACTCTACGGCAACCTTTATGGGTCCATGTGGAAATAATGGAATTTTTAGAAATT
>JAQIWG010003818.1:0-17158 GCA_034695025.1 Chamaedrilus cognettii | reverse complement strand
TACTTACATCGACGTGGCAGACTTTAGGCTTCATTTTTATAGCCTGATTTTGTTATTTCGTTGAATCGATTAATTGAAGAAAGCGTCTCGAGTATTCAATTAAAGGTAATTAAATTGACAGCGTTAGAACGTAACTGTGACCATTTTTAGGATGGGCTATGGGATTATTGATGGTGTTGCCAGTGGACCAAAACGGAATACACCTGGATTCTGGGTATCCCGACCAAAAAAATGCCCGGATTGCAATTTTAGCAATTTACCCAAAAAATACCCAGCTTCCATTATAAAATGGGTCATTTTATTAAAAAATACCCAAATGTCTCGGTTTTTCTTCAAAAATTAGATCCCTAAAAATTTTGTTGGAAACCAAATCTAGGCACAAATACACAGCGCTGGCATCACTGGACCCACGGCATATATGACACACCGAAAATCAACCCCTGTGTCAGGGGCTGATTATTTCCAAGTACACCATATGGTTATACCTGTGTCGTGTTTATAGCTTCTAGTATAGAAGTGTAGATACGAGAGATGGCAGCGCACACGGCGGCCGAGAATTGGAACGCCAAGTTGGACAAGGCGCTGCATGACAAGCGCAACTCCATTGAGCCCCTGCTTGCCAAGCTGGAGGAGAAGACCGGGGTCGACCGGACTCGCATCGTCCTCGGTACTACGCTTCTTCTCCACTCTCCTCTATTCTTTCCCTGCCTTCATACAATGGTGTTTCTTCAGTCTAAGCCCCTACGCTTCTTTCCCTATCTCCCAGTACAAGAACAGGTCAAGAACCGGTACGTTATTAAAAAACTGACTGCGTACAGTACAGATCGATGATAGCAGAACTGTCCTAATTGATAAGTCGTGTGAGCTGCTGGTGAAGATCTTTTGTTTCAATATCTAAAAACTAAGGCAGGATTTCCAGCGACAAGAATGATACATAGGTACATTGATTAAGAATGATGGTAGGCGATTACCCGGCAAACAGGGTTGAGTGTCATAGAGCCAGACGATAACGATTTCAATTTTTCATTATTATGCGAAAGTCGTTTTCCACAATTTATGACGAAGTTTGGTATATAATTCAATACCGTTCCTGTTGGGTCGACCTTTAAGCGTGTAAAGGGTAAATGTGGCAAAGATGTTGAAACTGGTGATCAGTGTTGTGTGCTGTGCAGGAGTGTGTGCTTGTGTGTTTGGAATAGATGTATGTGTGTGTCTCTGTGGATGTTTGTCTAGGTGTCTGTGTGGCTGTGTGTCTAGGTGTCTGTGCCGTCATCGCGCTTTACCTCGCGGTGGGGTATGGCAAGGACTTCCTCTGCAACTTCATCGGCTTTCTCTACCCGGCCTACTGCTCGTAAGTACCCAGGACAACGCCTATGTCTCATTAGTACTCAGTACCTGGCCTACGCCTAACTTCCATTGCTAACTTCAAATGTACCGGTCAGTTCGTCACGTCAGTGACAGAAGTACTTGAATGGTAATTGGTTTGAGTGTCAGTTCATGGTTGCTTGCACTGGAGCAGTAACTGCAGGAAAATGGAAAGTATTGCTGTTTGTAATTGCTGCACTTGAAGTTGTAGTTGGTTCTAAAGGTTTTCACTGAATAGCTCTTGATATCACACTGTTTGGACCAGCCTGTCCACTCTGTTTGGTTGCCTGTGTGATCCAGAGTGAAAGCGATAGAGTCTCCAGACAAGGACGATGACACCAAGTGGCTTACCTACTGGGTCGTCTACAGCGTCTTCTGCGTCGTAGAGTCCTTCACCGACATACTGCTCTCTTGGATACCGCTTTACTTCTTACTCAAGGTATGTCATACTGCTCTCTTGGATACCGCTCTACTTCTTACTCAAGGTATGTCATACTGCTCTCTACTTCTTACTCAAAGTCTGTCATTCTGCTCTCTTGGTAAAAAGTGGAGAGGTGATGACATTCTGCTCTCTTGGATACCGTACCTCCCTACTTCTTACTCAGGGTATATCATACTGCTCTCTCGGATACCTGTACTTGTTTCTGAAGATATGTCATACCACGTGTGTGTGCGGTGCAGTGTGCATTCCTCACGTACTGCATGCTGCCCGTGTCGTGGAATGGTTCCCTCATGATCTACAAGAACGTCATCGGTCCCTTCGTGATAAAGCACCAGAAGTCAGTCGACTCAGGGATTAAGTATGCCGCCGATGTTGGCAGAGAGACCCTTGCCGAGGGTAAGCTTAGCGCCCTCTATTCCTTTTTTATATGGGGTGGTGCAATATTATGGAACTAAATTTGAGAGTGAATAACTCTGACAGTGTAACGAGTACATTCATGTGTACCGTAATACATGAAAGTAAAGCGCTATGTCAGCTGTAAGTGTTGAAAATTTAAAATTAGTAGCTGGCACGATGCCTGCAACATTTGCATTTGCCTCAGCCTGCTATCTTTTTGACATTTAAAATTATGTCTTGATGGCGCTGCTGGTACAGGAAGATCAAATGTTACTTTTTTGGGCGCGTGCTTGTTGCCTCTACATGAAGCGAATAGTTTGGCCTGCAATTCTTATTTTGTTTCTAGTTGTAATTTTCTTCCTGATTCTAATTTTGTCCCTAAATCAAATTTTGTCTCTAATTCTACTTTTTTTGTCCCTAAATTGAGTTTTGCTGTGGTTGTCTTTCAGCTATCTACTTGCTCCGTATGTGATTTCTGTTAATTGTTTCTAATTCAGGCGTTGTGCCCTGTTCTCTCAGATGTTTGTCGTGTGTGTGTATGACAGTCCAGAGCTCCGCTCAGAAGATTATCACTAACCAAGTCTATCAAGGCTTTACCTACAAGGAGGACTAGATCCTCACGGGGCACCACAACGTGGTCTAGTCCATCACAGAACAAAACAAACATTCCTGACAATGACAACCAGTATTGCGTTTTCTACAAGGATTCGCTTTTTATTTATCATACGATATTGTTTCTATGATTGATCTTGCTATTTTTCAATCAGCTATTGTTAAGACATTCTGCGGTCAGTTGACTAGGGTGCTTCATTTTGCTATAAATCTTTGTTGTTACTTGGCATTACATAATTTTCTTGTCTGTATACAGTTATTGTTGCTCGCTCTTTGCATCGTTTCACAATAATATACATTTCATTAAGTTCTTTTATCGGACACTGCTCACTTTCGCTAAATTGTAACCCCCCGAAAAAATTCAAAACCCTCTTTATATTAACCATGAAATTTTAAGAATAATTACCAAGAACAAAAAATCATGGTTTTATGAGCATACATTGACAAGGCTTGTACTAGGCTGTGTAGTGTGGTTAAGAATGATAGATTTGTTGCTGTTTCGTGCATAATAACTGATATTCCGTTCCTTAAGTTCCAATTACGTTTTTTGCGTTGCATGCTTTACAGACTTCGTTTTTCATTTATTCGATTGGCGACTTTGCTGTGATTATCTTTCTATTATCTAGTTGCTCCATGTTTGATTCCTGTATTCCTCATTGATGTTTCATTCCTTTAGTCATTCTTGTCATTCATGGCTTCTGTGGTACGCGGTGGTTTGCAAAATGCGTTGCCTTTTAATAGAGCCTTTACTGTACAGTTCCGACAAACTTGAATACATGACATTTTAAACATGAAACTTTGCGCACATATAATTTTTGCAAATTTAGCAGAATTCTCAAAACTCGCTAAGATAGCATGCGCGAAAAAAACACTGTCAAAGCTTTTTATAATTGGTGGTCCTCAGAAATGTGAAAATTTACTGCACCACATTTCTATGACCAAAATAACGTGCAGCAAAATTTCATGTTTTTCAGTATGCAATTTGGCATAGAATTTTCAAAACGTGATGACGTTTTCTGAACCCATACTTTATGATGCGCACGCTATGGTGTGTTAAAAATGTGGCGTAGATTTTTTTTGGAGCGCCTTGTACAAGAGTGACAATCTTTTCTTACAGTATTTTAGCGGTCATTTGTGTAGTGTTGACATCTTAAACTTGTCTCGGTGCTGTAGCCACGTGCATTTGTCTGAAGTGGAATAGGACCAGTTGTTCAATCGAGAGCTATTTGAGTGATCTCGATTTAATTCTGATCGGCCAATAGCAGCGAAACGAAATTGGATATGAGATCTAATTTATGCAAACTTATTGGATCGTGATCTCATTTTTGTTCAACGTGATTGTTTTAAAACAAATAGCACTGGTTTGAACAACTGGCCCTAGGAACATTAGTTTGTCTACAGTAGAGTAGGTTGTTAGCATAGATCTAGAGTAGTAGGCCTAAGTTAGTACTATTAAATATTTAATTCATTTGACTGGTCTTATTTATCTAACGCATTAGCTATTGTCAAGTTTTTAGAAATTAACTCTTTTCTTTACATCATCCAAAGAGGCCCGTGTAACCTATTAAAGTGTCCGTGCCTATACAAGATGAATTCTGAATTAAATCCAAGTCCAGAATCTGAGAGATGTTATGTTATTCGTTCAAGTACAAAGTTTATGGGGCGACAGTGAATATCAATCACAGTTAGGCCGTTACAGCAGCGCATAGCAGGATGACTGACGCTAATGATAGAACAGTAAATCCAACAAAAAACAAAATTAGAAATCACATATTCAGATCTGAAAGACATTTACGTGTACACACAATTTTTCAAAACACCCCCCTGAAGGGGTGTCAACACTCTTCTGAAGGGGTGTTAAGTTGTTAACACCCCCTTGAGGGAGCGTCAACGCCCCCCTCAGGGGGTGCTAACGGGGATGTTTTGAAATTGTGTATGTGCAACATATTATGTAGCAGGCCCTATGCAGAGTTTCTTGGGGTATACCTGGGCCAAGGCCTACTAACCTAGTTATATAGTAGTATACAACAGGACTCTAGGCCTGTTTATAGGCCTGTATGTGCTGTGTTAAAGGCGGCAGTAACGTTAGTCCTGGGAGCAATCGGCGAGGATGAGTGGCGAATGCAGGAGGGAGCCCCGGATCGAAGAATGGATGGCCTAAGGCCCCCACCCGGCCTTCCCCTCGCTAGTCTTCCTTGTGATGCAGGATAGGTTCCAATTCTCACAGCCACTTCACTCTGCGCTGCTCAGTCAAGGCGCTACGACCGCCTTCGCTGATAAGCGCTTCTCAGCTAAGCGGATCAGCGTTTGACGCCTCAGAAGGTAGCGCGTGCGGCACTCCCTACTAAGGACTAATCCAAGGGGTGATGGGGGATAGGGGGGGGGGGGGGGGGGCGATAAATTAACCCCTCAGCATGACAAAGAAAAAATTATCATTTTTTGCAACAAAGCCGCGCCGATACGTGCAGCAATGTGGCATAAAAATCAAGTGCAGTGAGTTATCTCAGACATTGGTGCTTCAAATTAAAGTGATAGCAAGTAGTCACTTTTTTTTCTTTTAACACTGTGTTCAAGGCAGTGTGCAAGCATTGATTTTGAAATTTTAACTTGGGGGCAAAGCTTCATTCTTACCCCCCCCCCGCCATGCGATGCTTGTTCGAAAATAAAAACTAAGTAACCTATTATTGGTTACAAGATGAACCTGTATTATTTTGAGGGACCACAAAGCTGGAAACACCCCCTTTCCCACCAATAAATCCTGGAACCATCCTTGCTCCCCACCCCCCGATGCTGCCTACCAAGACTAACCCCCCCCCCCTCCTCCTCTGCTGCGACTGTGACTCGGATATGGAAGGACGGATTAGATCCGATCCTCGGCTCGAGATCAGCACGAGCTCGGATCGATCCTCGGCTCGAGATCAGCACGCTCGAGGATAAATCCGCCGCCGTGTTGGAGGGACTTGAGCACAGATTGAAGCGTTAACGAGCCTTCAGCCCTGACGCACAGAGCCCTGGCTTGTACTTCATGGCGAGGTTCGCTGCATATAGCGCCCCCAGTTATAGCAAGTCTTTAGAAGTTATCTGTGCTAAAGATATCTCCAAAAGGGGAGGAGGGAGGGGGGAGATTGTTTTGCTAATTTATGAATTGCTCTACACTGTACTTTTTGACACTTGACACACAACAAATAGCTGAAATGTTACATTGTCAACTCTTTGTAAGACTGATTGCTCTTCGTTTAACAATGACCTTACAGCCGTACAGAGAGCTCACATTGGTGTTCAATGTATTGGAAGAATAATTTTGAAGCGATTAAATTAGTTGAGAGGGAGGGGCTGGAGGATTCTTTCACCCATGCATGTCCGCAGACTGGATGAAACGGAGGCCTGAGGACTGGGGACCAGGCACGCGCGGACTAGCGCTGCTAGCGGCGGCTCTCGCGTAACGGCGCCATTCTACGATGCATAAGCCGAAGTGGCGCTATGCAGCGGCGCGCCGTATTAGCACCACTTAGCGTCCAGATCTGCAGCGACCGGCGGCGCGGGGTCAGGGGGGTCAGGCGGGGTGAGGCTGGGGTCACGAGAGGGGTCGGATCCAGGGTCATGCTCGGCAGAAGCCTCTAGGGCACTGAGGGTGATAATTAGACCGTGATGCCTTGGCGAGCGTGGCGTTGTGCCTACATGTATATATGGACATATATACATGTATATATGGACATAATGCAAACCGTTGATATCTTTATGCAAAACACTCCTTTGCGTGAATGCCATAGCCTCTGCGCATACAGTGCGGTGTCGAAATTAACCATGGATATAATGATACAATAACCATAGAAATATGATGTACAACGTATGGCACATTCACTATAAAATTGTTGTACGCAAATATTGCGTAATACTATATATAACAATAGGTTTATGGTTCGTTTCGGTGTCAGAAGGCGTCATAGAGACCTCAGTCATCAGTGGAATCATGCAGTTGTAGTCTGACAAAGGCCTACCCTTTTAGGAGAGACGGAGAGGGTGGATGGATAAGCCAGCTAGTCGGTGATTTGGTTTTACGTCCGGGGTAAAGATTGAGGGTAGAGACGGGTAGAAATAGTAAACCTATGTCGTCAACGAGAGAGAAAGAAACGAACAGGTTGAACAAGAGCGGTAGGGGAGAGGGATCGGATGAGGTCTTACAGAACTAACCCGTATGATTTGACCACCGCTGTATTGTATCCCACTACATACGGCTGATCCACGACAAGTCATGGGCCTACTTATTGCCTATACAAACAAAAAAACAGCCGGATTTAGGCAAGCACGTTTTCGCAAATTGCTGTAGGCCCATGCAACAGGTAACTGTCGTACTGTCATACAGATGTAGTCTTTTCATGCTAGAGGCTGTGATTGAACGCGCGCCTATACGATGATTTAACGTGGACGGTGATTAGTATTTCATTGTTAGGCATTTTCAATAATGGCACATTGATCAGAGGACTAACGCTGCGCACACCGCTCTATAATACCAGATTGTCCAGACGTCAAAGCGTTTCCATCTACGACACAATTCAATCCATTTGTCTAATGACGCTATCGACCTACTCGCCGTGTTTGCTCGGCGATGACAACGAACATTGCTCGTGTAATGAATCATTCTCCTCCCTACCAGCGCTCACTATACCTCTGCCCTACCGGCTCTCATCCATTAGCCGCGCGCCTCAACGCGCCCCCTATGCCTCCATTTCCATGCCAGGCTATGCCTCTGTGAGCCCCCCGTGCTTCTGTAGCTGTTCCCTTTGGCCTCTCCTTTTCGCCCATGTATGTATGCTTTCATCATGACGTTCTTCTGTAGAAAAAACATTAAACCTCTTCGCCATCATTTTTGGATTCGATATCCGTTTATGAAAACTTTGTCAAATGCGAACCCAGCCCCATACAATCGAACTCTAATCCAGCCTTATTTCGTTCTTGTTACGGTAGTCTGTGAATTGTCCATCATTTTCATTGCATGAGCAGATCATCCGACTGCAATTCACGCTGTGGTGACGTTTTTGAAACGATAGCAACCTTTCGCATGATTTTGATACCGTGTCGTTTTTAACTCTATGCTGCTTTTTCTGCTGTCATTACAACTTAACTATTGACGAGAACAGACGCCAATTGGTACCCTGTGGGCCTAAGGATATGCCTAAGTAAGACAGCTCACTAATGCCTTTACTGTGAATGTTTTATCACCTACGTCTGAAACAAAAACATTTTGGATTCCATTTGATGCTCCACCACCAACGAGGACAATATTCTGGTCCCCTCGCGGCGATGACCTCGGAATGATGACCTTTTCGGATTGGAGTGCTCACGGCCCCATCGCAATCGTGAAATTCCGCGTCCACCCATCGCAACTGAAAGCGTACTATAGTTTATTTTTAGAATGCTAACCGACGACGAGTTCCATTCAGCTGCCTCTGATCCGCTCATCAACAAATGGAACGTGGTATCGAGCGCCTGAGTCCTGGCCAGCGATGCCACTGCTAGGGATATGTCACTAGATTTAGGGATATTTGAACAATTGAGATATATATCTGATTTTGAACGCAATCCCCAGTTATCTGTGAATTTTATCCAGAAGTGTGAAAGAAAATTGAGCATTTCATAATGGGAGCTGGAACTAGTTTTGTCCACAAAATGCAATAATATGGGAATATTTCTGGCCGAGATACCAAGAATCTAAGGATGTTTCGTTTTACGCAATGGTACATGTATCAGCGGTCGTCGCTCTCCCCCAATGCGCTCTTTTTGTGACGGAGCTGTTATAGTCTCCCGCTACAAGCCGCAGGGCGATAAACCGTCAGAGCTGAGCGTGTTAAACTGCGCGCTGAGGCCTGGATCCAGCGCCGTGGCTTTACGCTACAGCGATTTGGGATTATCTCGCAGTTTACTGCGATTGTAGATTAGCGCAGTAAACTGGGAGATAATCCTAAAGCGGTAGGGCCTACAGCGCGTTAACTAGGCTGCGATAGGCTCCAGTGACGGACTCAACTGCGCGCATGGTCAATCAGGCCATTGTGTGATTTTCAGCGGTATGAAACTAAAGATGCGAATTTGTTGCCCTGCATGCATGATGCATACGCCATACTGTGGTATTGCGGCGTCCTGGAAGACTTGAATTTTAACAAGGCGCATCGATATGCATCGATGAGTGTTTTGTGTATCTTGCTATCAATTACAAGCATAACCTGGCCTAGACCTATAGTTAATCGTTCAGTAGTCCTGCGTGGAAAAATTTTCTTGCGTTTATCCCAACGGAACCGGCAAGTGCGGGTGTATATTACACGCTGCACATCAATATCTATGACACTTGTGTATGTTTTCGAAAGAACATCGGCCTGTTCTTTGCCGCATGTCATGAGTTGCTTATTGCGCCAGTTGACGAGGCCCTGTATGCCCACATTGACTGGACTTTATGCCAGTGATGGTCTCTATGCAAGCGCCCATGGTCTGTAGTGTCCGTCACTATGTTAGTGACCGTTCTGTGCGCCAGTGCCCCCAGTCCTAAGGTCTCGGGGGCGAGGCTCCAGCATCAGTCACGTGTCTCGCTGAGCCCCGAGCGCCCACTAACGATGATAGATGCTCGCGCTCGCCGCCCTCGGCTCCCGCAATATTAGGCTTCATTAGAGCATTATGTCGAAAGGACGGGTATAGCACAACGCGCAAGCCAAGTCCCTCACACACAGCCTTCCCTCCCACTCACCCCATCCCTCCACCCCGTACCTCCTTTTTCGTGATCTCACTCATTGTAGGTATGTGATCAAGCAGAGAAATAGCGTCGTTGAGAGGCAGGCAGCCTATTTAGTTAAAAATCGAAACAATGAGATTAGATGTGAAGTCGATAAACTCTTCCATCTCATATATGATAATTATTATCGTATATAATTATCATATATGATAAGTATTATCATATATAATTATCATATATGATAATTGTTGACAACTTGTTTATAATAATTATCATATATGAGAATTATATATGATACTAATTATCATATATGAGAATTATATACGATACTAATTATCATATATGAAAATTATATATGATAATAATTATCATATAAGATAAATATATATGATAATAATTATTATATATGATAATTATTATCATATATAATTATTATATATGATAATTTTTATCGTCAAGTTGTCACGGATTGCAGGGGACCCTGCGGACGCGTCCCTTGTCTTTCAGCCGCTGAAACTGCATGATATCGCCGCCCTATACCGTGGCCCACTGGGTGTGTTTGATAAGTGTGCTCTGTAAAATGTCTATCCTTCATTCCTTCTACATGTATGCCTATCTGTCAGTCTGTCTATCCGCCTGTCTGTCTATCCGCCTGTCAGTCTGATCGCCTGTCCGTCTGTCTATCCGTCCGTCAGTCAGTCCGCCTGACCCATCTATCGCGAGCTGACCCGTACAGATGGGCGTCCATCCAATCCGCCGATCCTTTGAACTGCTCCCTCTCTATCCTCCAAGTGGAGCAGCAGCAGCAGCAGTAGCAGCAGCAGGAGCTGCTGGTGCTGTTCTAAGTTGTTGCTAACCTGTGCTGACATCTAATATTACATCGTGTGGGCTACATGCACTAATGCCTTCACATGAATGAATGAATCAATCGATTTTTGGAAACATGTTCGGCAACATGAGGGGCCTATGCACACAATAGCCTATGCAGAGGTACAGCCCAGGTCTACACAGTATGCAAAGGTACAGCCCAGGTCTACACAGTATGCAAAGGTACAGCCCAGGTCTACACAGTATGCAGAGGTACAGCCCAGATCTAATGCAATCGCTTGAAATACAGAAGCGCAGGCCTGGGCGCGCCACATCCACAGCGATACACATGTCCATGCGCGCAAATCTTAAAATCTGTTTAGTATGCATTCATATAGCCTATATGTGCATGTATGAATACTGCTTGTGTAGCGCCCAAAAACGCTTGGTGAGTAGTGTACATACTTCATGACCTTGCAAGTGAACATCATATCAGGCCCTATACTAACTAGAGCACACGTAGCGTGAAGCGCGCGCCACTGCTGCGACACTTTGCGCTCGCCGCTCTCTGCAAACGGGCTTGCGTTTTGACGCAGAACGCGCCAAGGCTGCAACAGTAGCATCGTGATACTTTAGATGAACTGCAAGCCATATCGTTGAAATATTGACGCTGAGTTTTACAGCTGAAATGTAAGGCGTGAACCTAGACATATTCTCTTCAAATTAGACGTGTAGGTCCGTATGTAGCGTTAAACGTTTAGGCGTAGAACCTGGCTGCTATACTGTGTTGGTGCGAGGATAAACACGTGTCGGTATACGAGGATTATCTCGAAGCCTATTTGATCACCCGTTGCTTGGTGCAGTGACAGCGGCACCAACAAAAGTGAATGAATGTGAAGCGATGAAATAAGCGATAAGTCTTCGGGCTATCATCAATCGTTTGGAAGCGTTTGCGTCCTTTGCGTACGCTGCGACATTAGAGCTCTAAGCTTAGCAGCGTAAGTTGAACTGACGCTGTATGTTACGCTGCGTAGCATATAGTCTACGTGTTTGCTGGCTACACGTGATTTCAGCAACACTAACCTCGCTAGGCCGAGACTGAAATTGGCAAACTCGCAGTGAAGAGCTTATTACGTTCACTGCGAGTTTGTGCCGATTTCATTATATCATGTTTGCTTGCTACGCCTTTTGCGCGAATCAAAAGATATATTTCCGAATCAAGCGAGGCTTGTGAAACAGTTCAGATCTAGTTGCTCGAGAGAGAGAGTTTGTTGAGCCTGTGTTGAGAGAATGACTCTGACGTGTGTCCGCGTGATCGGACGTCGTCGATCTTTGTCGCTCACGACGCTGATCGGAGTTCTGATCTTTTGTCGAGCCTCCGCTAACAGCCACGAGACTGCAGGCTCCAGAGATCCCAGTAAGCTCTACTGCGGTCTGGTATTTATATAATTGACACAATGTCATATTCATTTTATTAATGATTATTTGATTTATTTTTAACGTGAGAAGGACAAAAACGAATGCTATTCACAAAATATATTGTTTTGGGGAGAGAAGGAGTTTTGCCGATTTGTAAAAGATCATTTCAGAATTAAGCTACTCGTGCAAAAATTATTTCAACAGGATGGCCGTTTTAAAATCGTCCCGGAATAAAAAAAATCCACCATTTCTTTAAAAGGGAAGGCGGTTTCCCGATCAAAATATTGAGCGAAACGAACGCTAATGTTGCCGCATGTGACACGGGCTGAATTGATTTCTGCTAGAATAATTGTATGAGCGTGGCATACAAGGAATGGATTGCTTGATGGATGACTTCAGATGAGCTCACCTCGCTGATTGTCTGTCAATAAATACAGAAACGCTTGTCGTGCGGCAAGTCTACAGATCCAAACTGCGATAAACTCCACATTTTGATGAACTATAGGCCGATTTAAAGCCGTCTCGTTGTTTTAGAACTGCACACCGGTCTCAAAAACACTCTTGCAGACACTAATTTTATGAAAAAGAATTCGAATTTATTGCGGATTGGCTCGAAAATGCCTACGGTTTAAAAAGCATTGTCATAACAGTTTGGTCAATACCTTCTAGATCTATTTGACTTCCGTTCACTTTTGTTTGTCTAAAATGTTGTATATATGTAAATCTTTTATTCACGATCAAGGCAGAATGCAATAAAGAAATAGAAACTTAACTAAACATACAGTTGAAGTGCAAGATAAATTAAGGTGAAATTTACAACGTCAGGTGAGAGCGTTCACACAATTAGCGAAATAGTCAGTGATGATACGAGACGAGTCGAGCACCAACGACTGTGGTGATACATTGTAAGAAGCAGCTAGTCGAGACAGTTCACCATGACCTGATACATCATACAGAGCTCTCAATATTGTAACAAGGGCTTAGTTTCAGCGAGTCCAAAAATTTTATTTTGCGTAGTGCAACAGCGTGCTCCACCGTGCAAATATGAATCCTGTCGATCTATTTAGAATTTGGAGTATCATGCATGCTAATTGCTGATGTATTGTTGACGACACTGATGTGTAAACAAAAGATACTTATATATAAAAATCTTACCTGCCCCTGCAGGCTCCCCCCGTGAGTACTGCGAGTTCGAGGTGTTCTCCCCCCGCTGCCCCCCGGGGGAGCTGATCGTGATGACCGCGGCCCGCTACGGTCGTATGCGGCTGGGGCGCTGCGTGGAGGCGGACCTCGGCTTCCTCGGCTGCTTCAAGGACGTGCTAGCCCTGGCGGACAGAAAGTGCTCCGGACGCCCGGACTGCTCCGTGAGGATCCCGGACCCGGAGTTTGACGGGGGAACGCGTCCATGCTACAAGGAGCTGAAGACTTATCTGGAGGCGAGCTACGCCTGTCAGCGAGGTGAGGGGGGAGGGGGGTGGGATCATACTGGTGCTGTTTGGAGGAATTATCCTGTACATGCGGGGCGTTGCTTGGATTTGCGTTATTTATCGCGACGTATGCTGCGCATATCAAAGTGTGATGTTGTATGAAGTGGCTGATCTTGCATTTGCAAATGGCAAAGCCACGTTTTTTTGAAGCTTTGTCAGTTTTTGTTACCACATGTGTCGGCTTAATTTTTCGACTCCCGCCCCTCCCCCTATTGTTCAAGCTCTTGAAAAGCCACTCAAGTTATAATTTCGCTTGACTTCATTTTGTTGTTTAACGCTAAATGTCAAACGTTGTAGATCTGAATAATATCTGAAAGGAATACGGTGGGCCATGTATGTGTCTGTATGTGGCTGCACTTTTACGCACCAAAAATATAGCACGCTGATAGAGATGAGAAAAATATCGTTGGCTTGAATCGTAGGTGCAGGACTGAAATTTAAAATTTAAAAACAGGCGTCAGTGAAATGGCTATATGCGCCACTGCTATTCATTCGTTTCATCAATCCGCTCCAGTGGTAGAGCCCGACTTCAGGGGCTGTACAGTCTCGGTGCCCCCCCACCCCGCGCGCCTCGCCGTCCCCGCCTGGACCCAGGGGTCGTGCCCCGGGACCCCCGCGCACCCTTGGGTCCTCGAGACCCTCCCCGGGCAGCGCCTCAACCTCTCCCTCGTTGACTTCACCCCCCACACCACCGCCCCCTGGGGGGGCCAGGGGGCAGCGTCCTTGGGGGGGCAGGCAGAGGCAGCGGGGGCGGAGGAGGGGCACGGGACGGTGGGAGCGCAGGGCGATGACACCCAGACTTGTCGCAGGTAGCCGAACAATTTTTTTAATCACGTGTGCTAATTTGTTTATATTTAATATAGAAATTACTCTCTGGTATCAATTTTGACAGATGGCGCCAATATGCTTGTATGCTTGTTTTTGACAACAAAATTAATGCGTGCAACGATCTTAAAATTTGATAATATTTCTGTAAATTGACATCTATTATGGACAATAGTTGGTGAAATAAAGTGATGAGTGAAATGAAGTGATGAATGAAATAAAGATATTCAAAACATAATTTTGAACGTATTTTTTGCTAATAAGCAGGATTAAGTTTTTTCAGACGTAACCCGCCAAAAATCACGGCCAGTTAAAAATTGTACGGCCAATTTGAAACGCGTGCTTAACGCTAATTTGGAACGTTTTAATTTGAAACGTGTAGCATTACGCGTCAAAATCGACCATGATGGCATAAGCCTACGCGGTTTTTAACGGCTGAGCAGCTATACTACGCCTTTTTAGAAGGAGCAGGCGTAACGCTACGCGTGTTTTATCCGCCCAAACTTCCCCTGGCAATGACGGAGTATCTGCCTTGTGTTCAGACCCTACGCCCGTGTGTACGATCCCACGGCCCAGCGCTCAGTCGCTGTCTGCGGTGACTCTGGTGCGCGCGAGCGCTGGCTGTTTGAGTCCGCGGGCAGCAGGGCGGAACTTAGCTTCGTCGTGACGTCATCGGCCGAGGCCATGACGTCATCGATCGAGGCTGTGACGTCAGCGCAGCGGCTGGACGTCAACTTCATGATACGCTTTGAAAGTAGGGATTCTTGTTATTTTTAAAATTACGTGTATTTTGAGCGGTAGGCTGTATTTTAGATAGCCCAACAAAGTTTTCAAAATTAAACTTACAGCAGAACTATATGTTTTTTCTAGACTTGTTAACCCCTAGTCGGATATTTTAGTTAAAATGCATTTGCGACTCTGACTTTGCAAATTTGCAACTTTGCAACTTTGCGACTTTGCTACTCTGCGGCTCTGTGACTTTGCGACAACCGTAAATCAACAATGAAAATCAAGGATAAATTAACGGCAATTTAACGGAAAATAAGCGTTAAACCACGTCGAATCAACGGCGAATTAACAACGGTAACAGCATATGTAATTCAGAAATGCTGCTGCAGCAGCAAACTGCGGCAGTGTTTTGGGGGTTTAACAACCGTTTGTAGTAACAACGACTATTACAGTCGAAAGATCCGCCCCTCCCCCTTCTTTAGTCGCCTTTGACGACTCGCCCGAGGAGCTCTGGGCTGCAGACCCATTCTCTTTTTATCTCAGTTTGCAGCGGTAAATCTTTTATGTTTTTGTAGCTCGATGCTTCAGATTTTATGTACGCCATAACGCGAAAACAACCCGAGCATCAAAGGAAGCGAATGCCATGTTGTGTGTCGCACAAGACGAATGTCCAATGAAGCGGCTTGTAGTACAACTACTCTCTAGAGGAGTATCTCTGTAGTCTTGTGACAATGTCATGTACAATAAACTCAGATCTCATGCTATATAGAGCTAATTTTAACGAAAATTGGTGGCAATCGCTTTTTTTTGTCAGAAGAGCTAAAACTCACGACCGGGGGAGTGCGGGATGGGGGGGGGGGGTGTTGAATGAAGTTTGTGAAATCATTAACAGTGCTTATTCTTTTTACTTATTTCAACTATACTTGCGAATGTTTTTGCAACTGTATATCCGACACTCGTATGCAGTTCTAAATTCTGCATTTACCGCTAAGCACTTATTTTCGTGACTACACAGTTTCATTAGGTATTATATATCGCGCACTCAAGTATTCTCCGATAAGCCACATGGGTGTCCAACTGTTTTAAATATTATGGGGCCCAAATATATGTCGATTGAGTCCAAAAATAAGTGTATATCTTGAGGGGGGGGGGGGTTCATGCATGCTCTCTCTCTAGTACACTGCCAAACGGAAGGTCCCTGGCATCCAACCTTTCCACACTTGGCGGTTCTCTGCCATTCTCTCCATGTTTCCATACGATTTTCTTTCCAGTATCTTATTTATCATTTCCACTGGCTTCCTTCCCGTCGTCCTCTTGCCCTCCATTCTAATCATGCATGCATGAATGCCTATTCATACATGCTGCATATCTATATTGCGAGTACATTATTACATACATCATGTACATACACGTATATTTTCATATAGTACACAGGTTCAAATAATGAGGATTTAATAAGTCGTTTCAAATAATCTGGGGGTCCGTTCCCCCTAAGATGGACTATGTTTGCCGGTAGAGGCGCAGGTGTGAAGGGAAGGCTATCTGTCAGCGGCTGTCAAAACGCGCTGAGGTCTGGTCTAGCCTACATGTGTATTAGCTGTCGCCGTGGTGATCCAGTCTGCTAGTAAGTTCTATAGAAGGTCCACGCTAGACGGAGCACGCGCTAATTAAGCTACGATGCAAGGAATATTAATTAATATTTGGGGGCCTAGGCTGTGATTGTATTAAAGTAACGCAATCTTAATCAAATTCGACCGTCGGCCGTAAAACCTCGATCTTGTTTTCCAATGTTGGCGACCTGAACGTACCGCAGTGTTTACAGTGATAGAACTAATTCACAAAGGTTCGATTTGGCTAGCGTGAGGCTTATCGTTTTCTTTGACGCGTGATTTTACGAGCTGAGCACGATGAGTGAAAGTTTGCCTCAGCCCCGTTAAGCCTTTTTGAACAGTCGTCAGTATCGTTATATGAAGCGTCTACTAGCCCAGCAAAGATAGGCTACATGTAGATCATTTGGACATCTTTCAAGGTGATTTTGTACTAAATATATCAGCTAGACGGTTTTCATGCGTTTGGATAAGATAATTGGATAAGATTTGGATTCAAGATAATCCAGAGAGCATATCTGGATTTTTAGGCGTTTGTTTACTTGTTTAGCGTGTTTCAAAAACAGTTAATCCGCTGTCGGCCTACAATGTCAGAGTGAACCAATCCTTGCTCCGTCCAAACAATATTACTTGTCCGTTTAACGCCGTTGTCTCAGGCTGTAGCAGCTGCAGCCTGTTACAGTAGCGAAGTGAGAAGACAAGAGAGGCGGCAGTGTCACTGTGAGGGGGGGGGGGGGGGTAAGGGGGGGGG
>JAQIWG010003817.1:0-17159 GCA_034695025.1 Chamaedrilus cognettii | reverse complement strand
TTTCCAATTAACTGTAACTGAAATGAATCAGTTAACTGAAACTGATAAGGAAGAACTGAACTGTAACTGATAAGAAAGCGAAAACTGAAACTGAATTGAAAACTGTAACTGATAAGAAAAAAATAACTGTAACTGAAACTGATAAGAAAAGTGCTACTGAATTAACTATGACACATTGTAAGCTGCTGTTGAAACTGGTGTCGATCTACGTGCGAGACATTATACAATTAGGCTACACAATGTCATTTGGACTCTTATTATAATACGTATACACGGTAGGCCTACACAAAGTACAGCTCGATTCCTACAATATCTGTATGTGGTTCAAACTTGAAACTTAAACTATTGTACTGTAACTGCTTGTACGGTTGTTGTAGCGTTAAATTTAATTGAATGCGGCACGTTGTAGCTTACTAGTGCCGTCAAGGTTCACCGCACTCGTTACTTAATTGTAGGTGTACTAGCCAGATCGAGGCATTGTCAACCTTCCAGAGAAAAATTACTCTTTTGAGCAATAATACGCATCCATTTAAACAAACTCTTCTTGCAAAGCATAACGAAAATAATAATAGTCTGTCATGGGGAGGGTGGTAACTTAATTGGCAGGCTGTTATGGGAGGCAGGGTCCTTCAATTTTGTACCATGGGTCACTAGCATGAAGAAAAAAGAGAAATCATTAAATAATAATGGAAATACTCTAAAAGAATAACGTATCACGTCAACAAAATGAAACGTTTACCAATAATGTGCAGTCAAAGTCATGGTACTATATTTTCCAGTGGAAAGCTCCATGACTACGCAGCAGGCCCCCCCCCCCCCATGCAGGCGCCATGCTGCACCCACTCAGGGCTACTCCCCCATCGGCCTCTATTTGCCCTTTGCCTCTCATTTACGGTGCTGCTTGCCGCCCCTGCCCCCATGCACTAAGGGAGATATATGCCCCCCCTGCCCCCATGCACTAAGGGTACTACTTGACGCCCCTGCACCCCCCGCTGGCGGCCACAAGGCGCCTGAGGCGCTCCTCGTTCTGCAGGACGGGCGCCCTCGCCGTGGCGTTCAGGTCATGCTGGTCGGCGATCTCGCGCTCGAGGTCTGCGAGCTGGTCGATGAGGGGCTGGAGGGAGGCCTCGGCCCCCCCGCTCTGCCGCTCAAGGGCCGCGGCGCTCTGGCGCGCCTCGCCGCGCCACAGCTCGCGCTCGGCAGCCATCGCGTCAAGGTTCTCCTACACGGCGGGCAGCGCGGACTGCATTGGCGGCTTTATGATGTGGGTCTGATGTAAGTGATGGTGTAGGTGATGATATAAGTGATGATGTAGGTGATGAGGTGCATCATGATGATGTAGGTCTGATGTAAGTGATGGTGTAGGTGATGATATAAGTGATGATACAGGTGATAAGGTGATGATGAAGGTCTGGATGACGATGACGATGATGTGACCATTGGCCTGATGTATAGAAGGTAAAACTGTTGATTTATGTTAGACACAGAAATGTATAAATGCTGAGCATTTACATTTACAGTGCCACAGGTGCGCGTAGTGTCATGGTTAGTGCGATGAGTATAGTTTCATGAAGCATGAAGAAAGAATCCAACGTAGACACCTGAGTGTAAGCATATGTAATGCTTAATATTATCTCTCAAAGAATAGAAATTGGATGAAATTAACTCGCTAGTCTAGACTGTTGCAGATACACGTGTCGATAAAGAAGCACACGAACCTGGACGAACTGGATGCTCTTGACGAGCTGGACGACCTCCCCCGTCAGCAGCTGGACGGACGAGCGCAGAGGCTCCATGTCCCTGAGGGCCCTGTCGCGCTCGGCCCGCCACGCCGCGTCCCTCGCCTGCTGCGACCGGTCGATCTCGGTGCGCGTCCTGCCCAGACTGCGCCTCACCTCCATGATCTTCTTGACGAGCCCTCCATGCTCGCCCTGCTCGTCGTCCACCAGGCCGAAAGCATTCTTGCATGGAGACCCGTACTCGAACGTGAACCCGTCGTCCTCGTCGTCCTCCAGCTCGCTGCCCGGCCGCTCGACGATCACCCGCGGATGCCTCATCGACTCGAGGCCCTCCACCGCCACAGCCCCCGCGTCGTCCCCAGAGTCCCCGCGAGAGTGTCCAGCGACAGTAGGGAGACTTCGTCTGCTTTCTGCTTTTTGCACGTTCAGCTTCTGAGCGACGACCTCTCGCGGATTCTGTTCCTTCGTGTTGGCAGCTGCGGGGTGCTTTGATTTGTTGGTGGAATGACTGGATTTATCAGTCGCTCCCTCCGTAGGGACCGGTTTGATCTTGGCCGTGATCGATTCAGTATGTCTTGCGTCGTGCATCTTTTCAGATTTAAGCGACTTGCTGCTTACGTCGTGTTCTTTTTTAGTCGTTTCGCTTATACTGTTGTCGACGGCTGTATCTGAACTGATTGGTTTTATTTTAAACCCAGTTATTTCCAATCGGCCTGCCTCAGACACGGACGCCTTGGTTAGAGACGCACTTGCCATGCTCGAACACAAAGCGGGATTCTTCGAATCACTGGTAGCCACAGCATCACTAGGGACTGTTGTCAGGTCTGCGTTTCTCTGAATTGGTTTCAGCGGGGCCGGTCTGGGACCCGTAGGTCTGGCGCTCTTGCTCATTCTGGTAGCGGGTCGTACAGAGTCCGTGCCCAACTCGATGCACCCACGGTCGGCCGCCCACACGCTCGGTTCCTTCGTTATCTTCAGCAGATGCTCTCTCTCCTTCTCCCCTACCCCCGCCCCCGCGTCATCAGCACTCGAAGATTCATCCAACATCTCGTCTGGGTCTCTCTCGGGAGGCTTCTCGGACCCCTGCTGGCTTCTTGGTTTTATTGGCTTAGAAGCAGGGGGTCGTTTCTCAATTAGTTCCTTCGATAGACGGCGCTCGATACTCTTAGGAGTAGATTGATTTAACTGCGCTGGAGAAGGGACTGCGTTGTGTGTAGTTATGGGAGACTTTGAAGTGCTCGGTAGACTCACAGCTGGCGGAGTTATCTGTAGGGCTGCGCCGGGTGTCGGAAGTTCGATCGTTGTCTGAGGGGTCAGGGTCTTTGGATGTTGATCGTCTACACCAGACGGCTGCGCCACAGGTGGCAATGGCTCTTTAGTGACAGTTTTTGTATCATGTTGAGCCACAGCAGCCGCAATTACAGCGCTTCGATCAGCTTCCTCGGTAATGGTGTCGGGTCCGCGTCTGTTGTCAGGATCACGTGCACGTGGTGGCGGATCTCCATCGCTCACATCTTGCGTCCTATGAGGCTTCGTGTCGGCGACAGCTTTAGGAGAGGCTGCCTTGTGCGTTGTCTTATTGGCTCGTGGTGAGATCTTGGAGCCAGGCAGCGGAGCAGCGTCCCCTGGTGGACTCGAAGGCCTTGACCTCTTCCCGGCCTTGCCCGCGAGCTTGGAATGCTTGGTTGGCGTTGGCGCACGGGAAGTCGCCTTGGGGTGGTTGGAGGCCACTCCCATAGCGCTGGGAGCGCGGCTCAGTTTGCCTGCGCTGCCCGAAGCGCTGGACTTGCCGCTGGCTGCTCCAGCAGACGTCTTGAGGCTCGGCGTACCCATCCTGTGCAGCGGATCAGAGTCGCTACGACGGGCCTGCTTCACGCTGCCGGCCCTTGAAGGAGATCGCACTTCATTGGGACTCGTCTTGACCGCGTGCGGCGCGGCCCTGCTGTGCCTGCCGCTGGACTCCGCTGATTGCTTCTCGCCTCTGACCTTGGAACTCGCCGTGTCATTCAGCGGTTGCGCCGCGCCGTCTTTCTTCGCATTCAGCGGCAGCGGTTCTTCCTTGCCGGACCTCGCTTTCTTGATCTGCGCGTGGTGCTTGAGCACCTTTCTCACAAGCTCGTCGTGCTTGGGGAACCTCGCGGCCGCGGCCTGTCCGAGCGCCTGCAGCAGGTCGTTGGTCTGCTCCGGGTCCTCCCCCGCCACGATGCGACTCGGCCTGACAGCCAGCTCGCGCCCCGTCACAAGTGTGACGAGGTCTATGACCTTGCGCAGGAAGACGACCTTGTCCTCCTTATCGTAGACCGTGTCCGGGTGGAGCTCGCGCTCCGTGAACAGTCCGCGCATGAAGCCAGTGGCGCGCTCGACCGACAGGCAGACGTCGTGGATGAAGCGGAAGGGAGGCCGCTGCAGTAGCTTGTCCGTGAGGGCGGGCTTCGATATGAGGCCCCGCAGGGCGTCCTGGGTCCTTCTTATCGCCGCAGGGTCCATCCTCGCCGTGGCTAGGCCGCTGGGATGGACTGCACTCCGGCGACTATTGGATCTAGGCGAAGACTAAACTTTAGGCAATGTACTGATGTAGGGTAATTGCTTCGGCCTGTTTTGATACTGAATCTAATTTCGCGTAATGCAATTATTGCCACGAAAAACAAGAGAACTTTGTTGATTTTGCCAAACTTAGGTTAATCAACGCCTATTCCTATAGCAGCTATTGAATCCTAACGTTGAGCCCAGTGGCCTATGCAGTTTTTGTAGTAATGTATTGACGCGCTCGATTTTGGCCGTTAGATTTCATTGAACAGCAAATTAACGAGGCCCATGACGTCACCAGCCAATGGCCCATCTTTGTAACAAAGAGTTATTCATTTTGCCTCGCTGGGTTTCATAGAAGTTATTTAACAGGCCTGTGAAAGTTTTAGTTGTGCGCATAATGGTTAAATCTAATGCGTCTATTGCACCAATCAGCTACAGGCTACATGTATAGCCTACGTTCTGGCGTCGTTATTGATTTCTGTTGTAAACGATTCAAAAGCGAATCTAAGCCTATAATAATTATAGATCGAAATGTAAAGCACCCAGAACTCTGAAATAGTGTCTAAGTTCAAAGTGTCCCTATTTAATATTACGTTGACGTCATTGTGACGCGGTTAAATAGCCAATACCACGCAGCTGCCGAGCAGGAACACTCTCAGGCCCTGCAAGCTCTAGCGCTATAATTAACTATATAGCCTAATAATTTGTTGGCAGAAGCGAACAATTTTAACGACTAAGCCCTAACGTTACTGATAATAGTACACAGTATTCAAATCCTGGAAAGCTTGACTGAAAGAATAAACGGACAACAGAGCCATTAAGGAAGATCCTCCCGTCGCCGGTACAACAGTACAAGGGACTATGCGTGAACGAGCGAGTATACCATAAAATGCTACAGTAGGCCTATACATGCCTATATTACACATGTATGTGTCAATAGTCTACGGCAGCTGCAGAGTCTGCTGCTGCTGCTGCTGCTGTTGCTGCGGCAGCGCTAATTGCTGTTGCAGTTGCACTGGTTTTTGATGTGGTTGCTGTTGTTCTTCTTGTTGCGCTGGCGGTGGTTGCGATTGTTGCTGCTGCCGTTGCTGCTGCCGTTGCTGCTGCTGCTGCTGCTGCTGCTGCTGCTGCTGCGGCAGCAGACTGCGGAAGGCGGTGGAGTTGAGGAAGCGCGGGTACGAGTCCCGCTGCATGAGCGTGTAGATCTGCAGCTGCGCCTCGTCGAAGGCGCACGACGAAGGGGTGAGCATCTTGCGGTTGATGGCGTCCCGCACTTGGGCGTCGAGACTCACCTGCACACACACACACACACACACACACACACACACACTTGAGCGTCCAGACTCACCTGCACACACACACCCGAGCGTCCAGACTCATCTGCACACCACACAATTCACTCCTACCAGGGGACCGGCACGGGGAGGGGGGAGGGCGCAGGGGGCAAAGCCCCTGCACAATAAAAAAAGGGGTCGAGACTCACCTGCACTCCACTCACACTCACCAAAAGCTCAATAATAATTATAAAAATTATAACCAAGCCGATTTTTATAGCTACAACATCCAGCCGAACATAATTATGGGCGTTACAATTATAATGGACCTCCTACAGCAGGTAGAAAACATCTAGACTACTACATGATTATGTTGCAGGCTAGATTAATATATACCCTGACCGTTCTTTGTGTTCGGTAGGCTGTATTATTGAAATAATTTTAATAGTCCACTGACTCACGAGCAATAAATCATGCAATGTATCGTGGCCACATAAAGCACGCGTTCAGAGCCTAATATCCCAAGCAGCCCGTTATATCTTCGTACAAAGCTCCCTGCCGCGTCTAACGTCGAGGTAGCGGTTCGGTTTTGGAGTTTACGGACCAAGTGTAGTAATAACGACTATAATAATGCAGTCCCGTTCAGTGCGGAGGGTCTCGCACAGACCCCCCCCCCCTTGATTCACCGCTGGTTTGTCTTTGATTTTCCGCTGTATTATCGCTGAACTGACGTTTTTTATAGGGGGCATCAATTTTTTGCTTTAAAAGCACATTTTAACCATTTTTGGAGAAAGCACAAAATGCACACGGGAATCAAAAAGTGCAAATTTGAGCATCAAAGCGACTGAGTGGTTAAACTGCTGCAGATCCATGATAGTAACTTGGTCAATCGAGTTGCAGTAGTAGTAGCCTTAACAGGCCTTCCCCCTCTGTCGCCATAATAATTTCTTAAATTGGCATGAAGCCATTCATGATGAAATAAAATTATTTCGATTACAATTTAAATCAAATGTGTCGGTGCCAAAAAGTTGGAAATTCACTCAAGATAATAATCATTCATGGCAGCAACAAGCTCTTCTTATTTGTGAATTACTGCCTCCTACGCGATGACTCCTGCGACTGTGCTTGCGCAGATGAGTCACGCGACACACGACGAACGATGGGTTGGTCTTCTGGCCGCAGGCGCTCAATCATTCTTACTATAATATTGCTTGCAAGTCAGCGCCGTCATTCAACCATTGTATCACATTGTATGTGCGTGTCTCAGCTCGGGTCACAGCGGCCAGCAGCAGTTGCGTAACACTACACTCTAGATCTACCTCAAGTTCGACCCTGTAGCTTCGAAAGGCCTAGCGCAGCTGACACGCCCCTCGATTCGCCTCGATTTAAATTTCACCCCGTTAAATACTCTAGCATGGGGTAAAATTTTGCACTAACCCTATAATGCTCCGCAAACAGAAAGGCCCCGACAAACCGAACAGCATCCGCGATCACATACAGTTCCACAGACGGATACGGAATACCGGTTAGACCGCCAAGAACCTGTAACAAGGCTCTGATAATTCGATCTTTGTTGTCTTATAGCAGTGGCGGTGCGCTAATGGGGCTGGAGGGGGGCAAATGCCCCCCTTAAAATTCAATGGGGGGGGGGGGGCAGCGCCGCCCCCCCCCTTTGTATTTAATTCTTGTCCTCTCGATTGTTGGACTAAGTCCAGCTTCAAATTAAGCTTATACACTTAACATGTAGGCCGTAGTCATTTCACCTTAACCAAACTCTTCGGATAGACTACTAAACGGTGAAATTATGTCAATATTTGGTAATTGATTTGAATCTTGATTAACTTTCAAATCCTCAGATAAAAAAATCAAATTTAGATCTATTTCATCTAGAGTGAGTTTAAAGTTAGGCTAAAGACTGAGAACATTTCATAGTCTTATATCCACCTAGCTAAAATTTAACCTACAATTAAACCTGTTGTTAATAATTAACTAAATCATGAGTTTTGCAATTGAAGTGCTCTCAGAACAGAACAGTTCAGTACAGAACAGTTCAGAACAAAACAGTTCAGAACAGATCAGTTCAGAACTCAACAGTTCAGTACAAAACAGTTCAGAACTCAACAGTTCAGCTCAGAACAGAACAGATTAGCTCACAAGGTTCCCACTCACCCGAAAAACCTATAAAGTCTGGAAAAGTCAGGGAATTTACAGATCTGGAAAAGTAAGGAAATTGCAAGGGAATTTTGAGATTGGTCAGGGAATATTTAAGGTCTGTGCCACTATTCAATTTTAGTGCTTAATGTACGCTTGATATCTTGCTGTGAACAAAACAATCTTGTCCTTCGTTCGACTAACAGACACAGTAGAAACCTGATCGTGAGGTGTATCGCAATTTCAATTTTGCAAGGAATACAATCTGTTGAGTCTTTCAGCTCAGTAGCGGTTCCAGCCTTCCACGATAGGGGGGGCTCAAGGGGGGCTTGGAAAAATCGCAACGACTTTTCCTCTCCATACAAAACTCACGAGCAAAGAGGGTGGGGGGGTGCTGACAGAATTTTTGTTACCATCAAAGCGTTCAAAAACACTCTGTTTTGGGACTGGGAGGGCTTCATAATCCTCACAGGGGGAGCTTGGCACTCCTAAATCTCAAATCTATAATGTCAATTTCTAACTTAGATGAGCTTCGCTCATTCCAACAGGAGGGGCTTGAGACCCTAACAGGGAGTCTTAGCCCCCCTAAGCCCCCCTCCCCAGAACAGCTGCTGTTTCAGCTAATCTGAGTGTTCAATTATTTATGCAGGCGATAGCTACACATTACTGCTTAAATCCACTTTTAATAAATGTCGATGCTGCGAGTAATCGGTGAACTGGAATTCTTATATTCCAACCTGGAAAAGTCAGGGAATAATAAGGAAATTTTGAAGCTTTAAATGAGTGGGAACCTTGGTTCAGAACAAAACAGTTCAGAACAGATCAGTTCAGAACAGAACAGTTCAGAACAGATGAGTTCGGAACAGAACAGTTCAGAACAGATCGGTTCAAAACAAAACAGTTCATAACAGAACAGTTCAGTTCAGAACAAAATTAGTCAGCCCAATTCCACCTCCATTGCTGTGGTTCAGAGCCCCCGGCCACTGAAGGAAGAGAGTCACACCCAAGCGTCCCTGGACCCTGGGTATTCTCTAGAATGCATTTCTAGCGCTTTGCTTATATACATGTAGTTAAGGATACAGGTCTATGAAAAAAGGTTTTTGAAGTGTACAAGATTTAACCCGTAGTTTGATATTTTGGTTAAAATGCATTAGCAAGATGGCGTTATTTTGAAGCGTTTTTCGTCATTTCGCGTCGCAATAGCCTAATGCCACAAAATCAATGAGGTACATGTATTAAATAACTTTAATAAATCATAATCATCATAATGCACCTCCATAGCTCCATTATAGGCCTACTAACTAACACCAACATGTTAACAGAAACTTTCTAACTTCAAGCATTGCCCCCCGTCTTTAATTTTTTATGGGGGACAATGCCCCACCCTAAAATGAAAGCGCTCCGCCGCCACTGCCTTATAGAATGATGTCTTGTGCGTTTGAAATCCTTGTGCCCCACCCAATCCACACGAAAGACCAAGAAAACAAGGCATCGTTACTGTTTACAAAATTGACCCCAGAGATTTGTGACAACGAGGGGCAGCAGCAGTGCCGAATAATAGGGACGGCTGACATCGGCCGTGTGCGCCCCGCGGTGAGCGACATTGATGCTTGACAAAGGCGGAGCTACGGGGGGGCAAAACGGGACACAGCCCCCCCAACTCAGAAAGTTTGCCCCCCACTAGCCCTCCCACTTTTTTAGGTGATTCCTGCTGTAAGTCCCTCTTGTTATGATTTTGAAAGTCTGCAGTAAGGGTGTTAGCCCGCGTAACTCTGAAAGTTATATCCCCTACTTTTTTGAGCTTGCATGCATTGGAGGAGAAATGAATAGAGTGTAGCAACTTCCCGTCAGCACCCCTCCTCCCTCCCCGATCCCGAATTTCTTTCGGAGAGAAAATGTACGTTCTAGATCAAGCTTCCTTTTAAGCTAGCCCCACCTCCACTTTTTTCTTTGTCCCCTCTTAGCCCTCCCCAAAAAATCCTGGCGCCGTTCCTGCTGCTCGCATTAGTCAACTACATGTACATGTACATTGTATGCCCTGTATTGAGCGCTGCGCTCCGTCCGGTCGACAAAATCATAGCGTGAAATGTCATGTAGACTACAGAGAGCAGGAATAACATGAATTTTTAGCAAGAATAGATTTAAAAAGAGAAAAGAGCAGCACGTTGACCAAAGGGTTTTATCTTAAGAGGATTTTACTCGTTTAGCAATGTAGGCACCCCTATACTCCTACATGTACTTCACCGCTTGCACACACATTTGGCAAGGCTGCATGGCTACAGTGACAGAATCAAGTCACTATGTCTAACGGTAATGGATCTTTACAAAGGTACAGCGGCCTGTCGTCTATACTCTGCACTCTGCACAGTCTGGTCTGTATACATGTAGTCTCACTTGCTGATGCTTCACTACAAAATCTTGTCCATGTCGTAGTTTTGTACGTGCTAGGCTCACGTCAAGTGCTTTAGCCATATAAAGTCATAAATTAATCTAACCTAGCTTACGTGTTAGTGAACAGCGGAGAATGCGCTTGGTAGAGCCTAAGACTACAAAACGAGAACTGGACATCTCATTAGTCAGAGACGAATGACCTTACAGATCCGCCATCTTGCCACTCTGTTCATGATAAGGTTTCAGCCTAGGCCTAGGTCGTCACATCATCAACGGGCTCAAGCCATTTGCTACATAAACTGAGTGAAAATATGGCAGTTTTAAGGAGTCATTTCTGCCAACGCCGCTGATGGACAATGCGAGGTCCTGTCTAGTTCTTGTTCTCTACGCTTTGATACATAGAACATTTGAATAGTCGCTTAATTCTTTACAAACAGCCCAATGAATTGCATTGTTTCAGATGGGCGGTATAGATTGGACTGAAGCCAGGAGGGCTTTAAGTTAAAGCCACAACAGAGTCCATCTTTGCTTCCACCAAATGTCCAACACATAGACTGTAATTATGCTGCATATAAATGTAACCATCATCGAGGCTTACATTGTGGCATGCAATATTTCAGAACATTCAGGAAATACACCTGCTGAATGACGTCATAACGACGTCACGCGTCTCCTTTTAGTCGCGAACAAAGATGGCGAAGCCCTACGCTCCGGCGCCGTTCTCCTACATCCTTGGCAACTCCCCAGCGCCCAAGTCCGGCCTGCGCAAGGACGAGGGGCTCTACGGGACCAGCGATCAAGTGTCTCGGACAGCCGCTCCGGTCCCGGCGCTCCTTCCCGTGTTGAGTCCGAAGTATCCAGCGGTCGGCGACAGCTACGGCGTGGAGAACGAGGCATACGTGCAGGAGTCCGTGTCTGACCAGTACGGGGCCGCTGAGGGAGAGGACGACGCCTACCTGCGAGGCACATCGCCGCCTCAGCAGGACCCACCGGGGGGGGCCTATGGCAGGCAGGCGCAGGATATCGCAGCGGAAGGAAAAACAAATCACACAATAGCTTATGGAGGAAAAACAAGTTCGCAAGACGCTTTTAGAGGGCCAACAAGTTTGCAAGGGGCTTATGGGGGGCCAGCAAGTTCGCAAGGAGCCTATTATGGGCCAACAAGTTCTCAAGGAGCATATGGCGGGCCAACAAGTTCACAAGGGGCTTACGGAGGGCCAACAAATTCGCAAGGGGGCTATGGTGGGCCAACAAGTTTGCAAGGGGCCTATGAAGGGCCAACAAGCTCTCAAGGGGCTTATGGAGGGCCAACAAGTTCACAAGGGACTTACGGAGGGCCAACAAATTCGCAGGGGGGCTATGGTGGATCATCAAGTTTGCAAGCGGCTTATACCGGAGGCGCTGGCCTGGATCCTGCCCTCAAGGGTTTCACAAAAGTTCTGAGTTTACTCGAACAGGGATCGAGGTCGGATCAAGAGGCTCTGCATGAAGAACGACGTAAACAAGACGAGCACAGGCATGGCCGATCAGACGCAGCAGCCGTCAACGCCATGGCCTCTTCATCCCTTCCGAGGCTACCCCTCCCCGAAAATAAATACCACAAGCAGCAGCCCCCCTCTGAAACATCCTACCGCGCTTCCCCGACAAAAGTAAATGCTTCCAACTATGGGTCGCAGGCGTACTCGAGTAACACTTCCTCAGAACTGTCGTACGGCCAGCAGCAGCCCATCTTACCTTCGGTAGGGCCCCGATGGCACGCCAAGGACATCCGACTCGACGAGTACAGCGGCGCGCAGGCTCCGTCCGAGTTGAGCGGCCACAGCGACCGCAGCCCTGGGAGTCCAAGGGTCGCGTCCGGCCGACCGCTGTCCCCGGTCTCCAGGGGAACGACCAGTCCGTCTCCAAGCACCATCAGTGCCTCCAACAGACCCCTGACCTTCTACCCGTCCAGCACGGCATTGGGATACAGCGAGTCAGGGTCGCCGGGTGTTTCACGACAGACTCCTGAGTCACCGGGTCCCCTGCAAGTAGTTCCCGGATCTCCAAGCCCGTCGGATATCGCTCACCCGTCACATACTCCCCGCAGACTAGCAAACCCTGCGCCGCCGGAAGCCCCGAGGCCGGTTGCGGGAAGTCAACTCGCGATCAGAAATCAGAACGGCATCGAACCAAAGCCGACCGATCAGGACATGCCGATCTTCGACAACTTTATCTTGCAGTCAGAGGCAGCGGCGAATCAAAGCAACGCCGCAGACAACGCCTCAGCAACGAATGGCGGAGTGTCTCGGACGCAGCGAGCTCCGGTTAATGAGAAATTCGTCACGAGTCCGACGGGAAACAGCCCGAGGCGCGAGGCGGGCGCCTTCGATCGACCCGACTACACGCTGTACGCGGGGGGCGGGGCTCGTGAGGGCGGAGCACCGGGGCCGTTCGATAATCATCTCGGCGCGGGGGGCAGGAGGAAGGATGATGCGGGGGGCTGCTGCGCCTGCTCCCCCGCCGCGCGGACGTGCGCCGTGGCCGTGGCGCTGCTCGTCGCGCTCGTGTGTCTGGGGGCGGGCTTCATCGCAGGCTGGTTCGGCTTCCAAGCGTCGCACGCTGGCGGGGGCGCGGCCACGACCCCCCTCGTGTCCACAACGTATCTCGTGTCCACAGTGACTACTGCTTATACTGGATAGGCAGCGAGTAGGAGGGAGCGGGTTTGGGCCGGATAAATATTATTATGAAACTTTCGAATGACTGCTTGAAACGGTCGATCTATCACGTTGCGTTTAATGGCTGCGAGATACAGTGTCAGCTTCAATGTCATACATGTATGCAGCGGTTAAAGCTGAAGGCGAGAGGTGGGGGGCCCATGTTTTAAAAAACGCCCACTAAGTTGCAATGGCAAAATAGATGCTTTTTCTTGGCCATTTTTAGGAGCGCGTAACCCCTAGTCGGATATTTGAGCGGCTTAGTGGCTCTATGACTCTGAGTGGCTCTGAGAGGCTCTGAGCGGCTCTGAGCGGCTTTGAGTGGCTCTGAGCGGCTCTGAGTGGCTCTGAGCGGCTCTGAGCGGCTCTGTCATGCGGATCCCTTAACATGGCCTATGCTAAGTAACAGCCTACTGTAAATGTCAACGATTCTGGTCCTTCGTTTATGGAACAGGATCCCAATGTTATTGAAAGTGCGGATCTCAGATTTGAGGTGGGGGTTTCCAATATGAGGCGTCGGGTCTGAGACCTGGCGGGATCCGGCCCACTTTAACCACTATATATATGTAGGATAAGGTGAATCGTTGATGCGTGCGTTATTGTCTAAGGGTGGTAGGCTGCGGCCTCTGGTCTGTCGTACATAACATCAACATGGTGTTGATGAAAAACTTCCGAGTGCGTGTCTCCCATGTTACCGGTGCTAGTTGTCATGGGCAAGCGATTGTGTTAATAATGACTTGTACCCTGCTCGACTGGTATACATTTTAGACTTGCATAATTTTAGCTAGCACACGCCGTTTTAATTCGGAAATCAGAAGGCCCGAATTATTTGTTTTTTGCAAGGCAAATTTGTCAAAATTTGGCTGATAATGTTGTAAGCTTTATAGTGATAACTTCAATGACTTTACATGGCCTATCAATCCAACGGTGAACATTTAAACTGCGAATCGCATGCACGCGGTCTGAAATCATTTATTGGTCGCTGTGAATGAAAGAAGAACTAAACATCTATGATAAGGTGATATAACTGATATAACGTGTCAACACTGTATGCAGACAGGCGCTTGACAGCAATTGTAGTGACAATACAATCATTACAATGATCCACTACGTGACATTGTTATATTTATAGACGCAATATTGCATGGGCAATTGCACTGTACATTTAATTGTGTTTTGAACTGCACGGCTCTCCACCATTGCAGCTTTGAATACTAGCGTCTGCCTCGCTGCGTCGCACCAATAGTGCTGCGCGCTACCTGTGGCAATCCATTGGTGCGTCTGAATAGAATGAGTCACTGACATTTCTGCATTACGCGTTTATTGCGACTTACTGCTTGACGACAATGGCATCGGCGCTGTGCGCGCCCGCCACACGGCGTAACGAGACGCAGATCAATTCAGGCAGGCCTACAAGTTAAGAAATATGTCCATAGACCATAGTCTATAGTCATACCATTTGTGACAATTGAGAATATGAACAGTTGCAAAATTATCATGAGCACAAGTTTGAGCCCAAAAAGATTTCAAAGCTGGTCTAGAGTCTAGACTTTGGACTTTGGGAGGTTGCAGATAAGGCATGCATCGTCATCATGCCACTGTAAGTGTCCGAGGATGTTAGCACAGATTGGTACCTCCTTGGGCGAGAGGAAGTTATAGGGATACATGTAGCTCAGTACCTCCTGGGGCGAGAGGATGTAAGACACAGATTGGTACCTCTTTGGGTGAGAGGATGTAAGACACAGATTGGTACTTCCTTGGGCGAGAGGATGTAAGACACAGATTGGTACCTCCTTGGGTGAGAGGATTGAGATGAAGTCCTCGTAGATGGCCCTCGCGCGATCCTCGACGCGCTCTGCGCCGCCGCGCTCCTGCTTCAGCTGCTCGCAGGCCGTCCAGAAAAGCATGTTCTCCTCGCTGAACTCGGAGCGCAGGAACTCCGTGAACACGCGCCGTCCGCCTGCACACCGCGCGCAGTGCCGGCAATATACACCTACACCAAGGGGGGAGGGGGGATTCAAGGGGCGAGGCACAACTTTGGATCGAAATTTGCAGATCGTCTAGCCATATTCTATATAGCTGGAAAGCAAACTACCAAGCTTGCAATCTATGGCATCCCCAATCCCCATGCCATAGATTGCAAGTTTGGTAGTTTGGCTTGGAATTCTATCAGCAGTTATAACTGCCTGAGTGGGAGTGACTTCGGTCCAATCATCGCGGCAGTGATTGCAACGCTTTGGTCCAATCACCACAGCAGTGATTGCAGCGCTTTGATCTAATCACCACAGCAGTGATTGCAACGCTTTGGTTCAATAACTGCGGTAGTGATTGCAACGCTTTGGTCCAATCAAATCGCATCATTCTGCTGCGTCGTGTTGCATCAGATAGCGCTCCCTGGCGCCAACGAATGAGCTCATTCCTACACCGCTGCTGCTGCTGCGTCATTCATGTGAAACAAACCATACAGTCAGACATCACACAGTGGCGGTGAAATCGCGCTATTTGCTCGGGCCCACATCTGCCTGGTGCGCATGCATGTACATGTACAGCAGGAACAAGCGCAAAATCGTCGGCCACAAAGAGTGTCCAGAATAACAAAATCAACAACATTAAAGTCAATTTTCATACATTTATAAAATATAGGTCAATCATAGACTCGTTTATAGTAAGTCTACTCTGGTTATGAAACAGGAGCTATAGTTACCTTCATGTTGCATGAGCTTGTCGAAGGAGCGCCCCCACTCGAGAACCTCCTCCTCTGACGGACTGCAACGCAGCACGACTAACAAATTACTGACGACAAACGTGTAATGACGATGTGCTAACGAGCAATAGGATAATGCCGAATACGCTCACAGTATGAATATGCTAATCATCAGCATGCACCAGACGCATTATGACAAAGTGTCTATCTTTGTTCACATGCGTTCATGAGCTCAGACAGGAATTCATACATGTACATACAATGTGTATTGTATAATTTTTCAAACAATGCGTGTTGTACTGCTGTAGGCTCTAATTATCTGTTCGCATTCAAGGGCCGAGCAATGAAGGCGTGGTGAATGACACAATTGACTTGGCATTGCTCCATAGCACTCACGTGACGTGATCACGTGACACATGACATGATCACGTGATGAGAGAAACTCTTGAGGATCAAACGGTAAACATGGTAGCGTGTGCGCGCACAGCGTGCTGCGCAGAGGGCCGACCGCGCTGCTGCAGCATGCATGTATGTATGTATGTATACATGCATACATACATGCATGCATACATATGTATGCATGCATGCATGTAGAGTCTGGCACTCGATTTAGTCTACTACACACATTTCTTATGTGCATGCACAGAGCCAGGACCCTAATAGGCTACTAGCTACCAAATCTCCATGTGTGCATTCTTAGGACCGGGACATCACTGCTGTTATCATAATGCGGAGGCATGCACCAAGGTTTACAAATAAACCAGACCCTATGAAACTAAGCATGCGCTAAATATTATATAAGTCTACTATACTATGTCTTGTGCAAGGTCAATCGCCGAGATTTGATTCAGCCAGTTCTTAATTGACAATTTGATTCTTGCACACAACGAATCACGACTCGGATGCAATACGATGCAATACGAGTACCGACATGGCTTCATTATCAACACACATGTATGCAGTAGATGTATGCCTAAGTGCAGGCTGCACATAAATCATCGTTCCGCTGCACTAGTGCGGCTGTAGCAGCTGCTGTTGGGCCAGCGCAGGATGTCATTTGGTCACTAGACACCCCGGACACTAGCACCAGTGTGGCTGCAATTTTTGGGCGAGCGCAGGATGTGATGTGGTCACTAGACGCCAATGTCATAAGTTTGATAGGAAAGCGTGCCCGTTGGTATGCAGCACGCCGAGTCCTACTGTTTGTGCTGCTTGGACACGACTAACTTGGCGCGTCAGACCTGTACACCAGCGGTTCTCAACATTTCCCATTAGGAGGAAAACTTAATTTTCCAGAGAAGACTGGGACACTGCACAGTGAGGTGTAGGCCTACACACTTCACAATGAGGTGTAGGCCTACACAGTGCACAATTAGGTGTAGGCCTACACCGTGCACAACTAGGTGTAGGCCTACGCACTGCACAATTAGGTGTAGGCCTACACACTGCAGACTGACGTGTTGTTGTACTCACGGGTCTGGCACGGCCAAACTGCGCAACTCAGGATTTGAGTCGTCCTCTGTCTTGGCGGTCAAACTGCAAGAAACATTCAACAAAGTTAACGCGAGTTAATCATGTCAGCGCCCATCCATTACACATGTAAGACTATCGAATAGGTCCTACTTGCATGCATTGCGTGAAAAACACACTTTTAGAGTCCATGAGGAAGCAATTCAGA